>JAKOGI010000180.1:0-212500 GCA_029747015.1 Carnegiea gigantea | reverse complement strand
CGGTGGCTATTTCCTTATTTTTAGGAGTAATAATAGTTTATAGTCAATGTTTACTGATTCAGTATTTTTTTTTGTTGATTATTTCCGGTTAGCAAAATTTGGGTAGTGGGTCACTATCCAAAATTCCAGGGTTTCAGTTGTTGTTTTTTAGGTGATTAGGTTTTTAGCTTATATTCCTATATATTTGATCTTTGATTCAATGATAGGTGTGAAGCAATTTATCTTTCTTAGTACAATACTCAACTTCATTTCCCTGACTTTATTATTTCTCTGTTCCCAAGTTCCAACAATTTTGGTATCAGAGCAATTCTTTAAGAGTGGAAAAAGGCACCTACAGCCCATAAAAATTACAAAACAAAATTCTCAAAAAAGCTAGGCGAAAAGGTAAAGTAAGAAAGAGAAAGTCCTCAGCCCCTAAAATCAGAGAGAGCCCAAAAACTTCCCTTCCCCCCCCCCCAAAAAAAAGAGAAGTACCCATGGTAGGCAACAACACCAGTTCTACTTGTCAACCCCTGATTCCTATGTTCAAAGATGGAAAATACCACCTTCGGAACCTTAAAATGAAAACTATGTTCAAGTCCCAGGAACTATGGGATTTGGTTAAGAATGGGTACATTAAAATTCACGCCGGAGTGTTCAAGTCCCAGGAACTGTTAAATTACAAACACTCCAGCGTGAATTTGAATCACTGATCGTGAAAGTGAAAGAATCTGTGCAAGAATATCACTCTACAGTATCTGGAATTGTAAGCCATATGAAAATATATGGTGAACCTCTCAATAATGAAATTATGGTGAGTAAGGTGTTGAGAAGTCCAACCACAGATTTCGATCATCTTGTTGCTACAATAGAAGAATCAAAAGATCTCTCTACATATAGTTTTGATGAATTAATGGGTTCACTTTTAGCCCATGAAGTCAGAATCAATCGATCCTATGAGAAGGTGGAAGAAAAGGCATTCCAAATGAAGGGCGAGTCTAACAAGGTCAAGTTAGAAAACTCAGCAGTCAGAAATCAGGTAGAGGAGGCTACCATGGTTGTGGACAAGGATGAGGTCAATTCAGTGGAAAGAGCAACACCCAGCGTTGTTATTGTAAAAAATTCGGGCACAAAGAATTCAAATGCTGGACAAAACAAAAGAATGAGCATAAGCATGCCAACCTTGCTGATACTTTGCAAGAGGACAATCACTTATTCATGGCTCACTCTTCCGCAGATGCTACGTCTGACGACATTTGGTTTGTTGACAGTGGTTGCTCAAATCACATGTCTGGCATAAAATCGTTATTCAAAGAGCTTGATGAGTCACAAAAATAAGAGGTTAAGATTTCGAATGGCACATCAATCACAATTGAAGGTCGAGGTACTGTTGATATCATTACTTCAGATGGTAGTGTTAAGCTTATTCATTATGTGTAGTATGTTCCTTGACCTTGCATATTATCTTTTGAGTGTTGATCAATTGTTGGAGAGTGGAGATTCTATTTTGTTTGATGATGGTTCTTGTATTATTCATGACAAAAAGACGGGACAGAAACCTTTTGCTGTTCAAATGACTAAAAATAGAATGTTTCCCTTTGATGTGTCTGTGAAAAATGAAAATTGTGCATTGGTTGTCCAAAAAGGTGTCGTAGAATATTTATGGCATTTGCGGTATGATCATTTAACCGTTAATGGGTTGCAATTATTAGGCAACAAAAACATGGCATTTTGGTTGCCTGAGATTAGTGTACTTAGCTTCGATCTATAAGGGATGTGTTATAGCAAGCAGTGCAGACCATCGTTTTCAATAGGCAAGGCTTGGAGACCCACTAATTATTTGGAATTGGTTCATGCTTATTTATGTGGTCCTATGTCAGTGGAGTCACTAGGTAGAAGTTGATATTTTTGTGCTTCATTGATGATTGTAGTCGTATGAGCTGGATATATTTCTTAAAACATAAAATTTCAAGAAATTTAAAGCTTTTGTGTATAAACAAAGTGGCTATCAGATTAAAACTCTTCTACTAGACAAAGGTGGCGAATTTGTTTCAAGTGCCTTTAACAACTTCTGTGAAATGTGTGGAATTCACAGAGAGCTCACAACGCCAAACACATCAAACCAAAATCGTGTAGCTGAGTGAAAGAATCGAATCGTTGTTGAGACGGGGAGAAGCATGATGAAGGCAAGGGGTGTTCCTAAAAAAATTTTGGGCTAAGGAAGTAGCTACAGTAGTTTATCTCCTGAATATTTCACCCACAAAAGCAGTCTACAATATGACTCCATATGAAGCTTGGAAGGGTAGCAGGTCCAAAGGTAAGTCACTTATGGGTTTTTGGCTGTATAGCTTATGCTATGATGCAACCACATTCACAACGTAAGTCGGATAAGAAGCCTGAAAAATGTATCTTTGTTGGATATAGTACTCAGTCTAAAGCTTATAAGTTATATAATCCTGCGAGTGGTAAAGTGAAAATAAGCAGGGACGTAATATTTGATGAAGCTGTAAGTTGGGATTGGTATGAAGAACAAGTACAACAAGGTGTTCCTATGAAAGATCCCTCATTTAACAAACCTGATTCTACTCCTGCGAGTTCACCTATAAATTCTTCTGCAAATTCGCCTGCAATTTAGCAATAAGTTCAACTGCAAGTTCACCATCAAAGTTTCATTACCCATGAATCTTGAGGAGCCTTCAGATATGTCGCTCTCACTAACAAGATCAATGAGAGAGAAACCAAATCCCAAGTATGTTGCTGTACATCTACCTTTGCTTTGCTTGTTTTAGACCCTATCTACTTTGACAAAGCTGCAAAAGAACCTGAGTGGTGCAAAGCTATGGAAGAAGAGCTATTGGCTGTTCAGAAAAATCAGAGTTAGCATTTGGTAGACTTGTCAGAAGGGGAAAGTGCTATTGGTTTGAACTAGTTTTTTCACACCAAATATAATGCTGATGGATACAAGGGCTGGTTACTTGCAAAAGGATATACTCAATAGTAAGGTGTTGACTATGGCTCGTTTTGAAACTATAAGAATTTTTCTAACATTACCTGCTCAGTTTAAATGGCGTGTGTTTCAATTTGATGTGAAGTCTGCCTTTTTACATGGGGAACTAAATGAGGAGGTATTCGTTTTGTAACCTGAAGGATTTATGATCAATGGTGAGGAGAACGAAGTCTATAAGTTAAAAAGGGTTTTGTACGAGCTTAAATAAGCTCCACGTGCATGGTACAAGAAAATTGATACTTTTTTGCTAAAAATAGTTTCGAACGAAGTACAAATGAACCTGCTTTTTATTTTAAAAGGCAAGGTGATAGTGATTTCTTGGTGGTTTGTTTATATGTTGATGACATAATATACATAGGGTCTTTTGAGTCTCTTGTTGCTGATTTTAAATCTTGCACGATGAAAACATTTGAGATGATCGATTTGGGATTATTACAGTATTTTCTTGGACTTGAAGAGAAGCAAGGTACAGATGGCATTTTTACCTCTCAATAGAAATATACAATGGATCTGCTCAAGAGGCATAACATGATTGGGTGTAACACAGCAAGTGCTCCTATGAATTTAGATGAGGCGTTGAGGGCTGAAGATGGTACTGGAAAAGCTAGTGCAATACACTTTCTAAGCATTGTGGGTGGACTAAATTATCTTTCACATACTCGACCTGACATTTCACACTTTATAAGTGTAGTATCAAGTTTCATGCATAGTCCATCTCTATATCACCTTGGAGCTGCTAAAAGGATTTTACTCTATGTCACTGGAACATCAGATTATGGAGTCTGGAACAGCAATGTTGATAATTTCAAATTGCATGGCTTTATAGATAGTGATTATACAGGTTCTTTGGATGATCGGAAAAGTAATTGAGGTCAAGTATTCTTTCTGGTTTTGGAGTAGTCTCTTGGATTTCAAAGAAACATGATACTATGGCTTTATCCTCCTCAGAAGTTGAATACATAGTAGAGACTTCTTTAGCTTGTCAAGCAACATGGCGAGGAAGATACTTGTAGATTTTAGTTAAGAAAAAATTCGTGTAACAAACATATATTATGACAACAAATCAGCTATAGCAATGTTAAGAAATCTAACTTTTCATAGTTGTACAAAGCACATAGACATTTGCTATCATTTCATTCGAGACTTGACTATGAAAGAAGAAGTTCAGCCAAAGCATTATGGAAATAATTAGCAAGTTGCAGATATTATGACCAGGTCCCTTCCTCCAGACAAGTATGAGTATTTCAGATTGAAGTTAGGAGTAATAAGTTTTGAAACAAGGGGGAGTGTTAATTAAGTGCTTCAAAATTGTCGGTCGCTATTTCCTTATTTTTAGGAGCAATAACAGTTTTTAGTCAACATTTATTAGATCAGTATTTTTTTGTTGAAGATTTCCAGTTAGCAAAATCTGGATAGTGGATCACTATCCAAAATTTCAGTGTTTTAGCTGCTGTTTCTTAGGTGATTAGTTTTTCAGCTTACATTCCTATGTATTTGGTCTTTGATTCAATGAAAGGTGTGAAATAATTTGTCTTTCTTAGTAGAATACTCAGCTCCATTTCCCTGACTTTATTGTTTCTCTATTCCCAAGTTCCAAAACTTTTCATACCGCATAATAACAAGACTCATACGGGAAGTTGTTGTTGTATATTACAAAAACATACACTTAGTTTGTGGTACCTCTATATCACCTAAGGTGCATCGCTTTTGCAAAGGAGCCTGCTCTTAAACTCCATAGTTAAATATGTTTAGCATAAAGCATTAATTTATAGGCTATGCAACCTCTTAGAGATTCAGTTAATGTCTTAATGAAAGTAAAACACACCAACAAGGTTTGCCATGATTTGTAGGCCAGTCATCAATGTCCAAAAGTATTTGAGTAAATATCTCCAGCTATAAAAGCGATTAGGGTATTAAAGAATGCTATCAAAACCAACATACTTTTATGTTAAAGGATATGAGAACTCAACATAATCACCTAACATAGAAATATTCTATGTAGACCCTCTCAATTCTTATAGTTACTAACATTGTAGTCTAAACATTCTTCTGTTTTCTCAGGAAAGGATATCTAAATCTTCTTCTAACATAGTATATAAATTTATCCAACAAAGGCACTGGGACCAGATGGTATGCCTGCATTTTTCTTTCAGCATTATTGGCATATTGTAGGGTAAGATGTGATTGATATTGCATTGCATATTTTGATTGGTGTGACTAGCCCGAGGGGTCTCAACCATTTAGACTAATTAGCCTATGCAACGTAATTTATAAAATTATGTCTAAAGTGATTGTGAATCGGTTCAAGGATATGTTACCCATTGTTATTCATAAAACCAAAGTGCATTTATACCGGGATGTTTAATTGCTGATAATGTGATTACCGCCTTTGAGCACTTTCACTATTTCAAGAAAAGGAAGAAATATGGGGGTAAAGGCTACATGACTTTAAGGTTAGACATGAGCAAGGCTTACAACAGAGTTGAATAGGCCTATTTAGATGAAGTGGGCTTTGATGGAAAGTCGGTGGATCTTATTAGGAGTTGCATCTCTTCAGTTTCCTACCAGGTGCTTCTTAATGGCCAACCTACACGACCATTTTTGCCTTCTAGGGGTCTACATCAGCGACACCCTCTATCTCCTTATATGTTTTTATTCTGTACCAAAGGCTTATCTTCTCTTATTCTTGACTCAATTGACCGCAAGTTGCTTCATAGTGCTAAAGTATACAGGAATGCTCCTATGGTTTCTTATATTTTCTTTATAGATTATAGCTTGATGTCTGTAAGGGAAAATAAGCAGGAAGGACAATGGCTCCTTGATATATTAAAGACCTATGAGCTAGCTTCCGACCAGGTGGTTAATTTTGGACAAGTTAGAAGTCTCTTATAGCCAAAATGTGCCTGATAATGTTCGTTAAATTGTCCATGGGAGATTAGGTTTTAAGGAGGCCAAGACTCCTAATCACTATTTGGGATTACCAACCTTCATTGGGAAGTTCAAAAAGGTGTGTTTCAATATGTCTAGGACTGAATTTGGAAGAAGTTCATGGGATGAAAAGAACGATTTTTGTTAAGGGCAGGTCAAGAAGTGCTAATAAATCTATTATTCAAACGACTCCTATGTATGCCATATAATGTTTCGAGCTCCCTAAGGAATTATGTGAGGATATGGAATGCTTATGTAGAAAGTTTTAGTAGGGATCAAATTGTTATAAAAGGAGCCTAGTATGAGAAGGATTGGACAAAGTCTGTGTAGCAAAAGGTAAAGGTGGTATTGGATTTAGGAAGTTTCATAATTTTATTCTTGTCTTCCTTACTAAACAGGGATGGTGGATTTTAACTAACCCCACTTCCTTAGCATCCAAGATACTTAGGACTTGGTATTTTTCCAGAGGCACTTTTTGGGACGCTTAAGTAGGCCGCCAACAAGTTACATCTGGCGAAGTATACTTAAAGCTCAGCCCATATTGGAGCAAGGGACAAGATGGAACATAGGGAATAGGTTTTTTGTTAGCATTTAGCAAGACAGATGGCTCCCATTTTCGAATGAGGGTATGACGCTAACCCCACCGTCAGGTCTAGCCCACGATGCAAAAGCAGTGAAACTTATTGGCTTCGGCATGGGGGATTGGAATTTGGACTTGTCCAGCAAATTTTTTCAGCCCACCAAGCCAAAGAAATTTTAAGCATCCTACTAGGTGATCTCATGAGGAGTGACTAGATTATTTAGACACAAAACTTGGATGGGGATTTTTCAATCAAAACAACATACATAGTGCCATTGGACCTCTAGAAAGGCAAGACTCGTGATTCACTTGGTAGTTCAAGAGAGTTTGATAGGGGTTGGAAAGCAGTGTGGGGCGTCCAAGTATTGCTGCGAGTTCGAAATTTCGGTTAGAGAGGTTGCAGAGATGTCTTCCCAACGTGTGCAAATTTGTGTAAAAGGGGCCCTTGACGTGGATTGAGATGCCCAATGTGTGGGGAGGAATATGAATAAATTGAGCACATCTTCCACTACAAGAAAATTGATATTGGGCGAGTGGCAATTTCGTCACCCAATGTGCAAAATTCGACGTCCTTTCTCAAGTTTGACATCTGCATTTCGAGGCCTATTGCTAGGGCGACGATATTTTTTGTTCAACACGCATGTAAAGGCTATGGGCCACAAAAAAACTTTATCGCCCTGTGTTTCATATGGCCTTGCTTTCGGTTTTTGTGGCCTACGTACTCTATAGGACCACGAATGTTTTTGTGACCCATTTGTGTATGGGGCCTTAGTTTTAATTTTTTGTGGCCCTTATTATGTGTAGGACCTCCAGATTTTTTGTGGCCCATCTTTTTCTAGGGCCTTAGTTTTCAATTTTGTGGCCCTGTCTGTGTATAGGACGACGAAATTTTTTGTGACTCTTTGTCTATTAGGCCTTAATTTACTGTTTTTCATGGCCCTAATGCTCACTGCGACATTGGCTTCGTAGTTTGTGGGCTTTGAATTTTTGTGTACAACCCAATATATGCTTTTTTGGGCTGTTCAATTTTTTTTTAACACATCATGATTGAACTATAAAAACATGTTAAATAAAGCATCAATATTAACAAAATTCATGTACTTTGCTTGCTACTAATTACTATCGAAATATTCATACATCTGTATACTTTTAACAATACCCAAAATATGGAAATGGAACAAGTAATGATAGTTTTCTGTCCAAAAAAGGAAATCAGAAGCAAATACATGCTAGGCAAGTGAAATATGGGAATTGTACATATTACAATTTGATATGTGCAAAATGATTTTTCACTTGTCTCCAAGGTTGCCAATTGACCTCTTCCGTGCTTTAACAAAAACATGTACCTACTCTTTGCTTGTATGCCTTGTTCTATATACCCAAAAAATTGATGTCCATGGTTCTGCATAAATAAATCTAGCCTTGACCAATCAAGAATGATCAAAAGAAAAAAAAAAAATCAAACAATGCTTGCTAATTTGTTCGTATAAATACAATAGTTAGAGGTATGTACCCATCGAAGAAGCTACAAAAAGAGCATAATAATACCTTGACGTTTCTACATTTGGATGAAAAAATGGGTCAGCGTTAAGAGGAGCTTCTCAAAAACCAAGAGCAATATCAACAATGTCAGAATAAAGCAAATATATAGAAGATTCCATATTCCTTCACTATTTGAGCAAAAAGAAAGCAAAAGTGAACAGGCTAGGAGGAGCGATTAGGGCAAACTTCAGCATGCTCATAGCAACAAACAAATCACTCTTTCAATTACATCCAGGTTATGTCAAATTAATGATGTCTCCAATGCGGAAGTTTAAAAAAAATGCTTATCTTCTTCAATTGGTGCACTAAATATCTATCACCTTAGTTTCGCTTACTCTTTGCATCTTTCTCAAAATCATTTTCACAGTTGTTAAGTTATTCACAAATATCATGCCAACTTAGGAAAATAGGAGGAGGCCTTCTTTTAGGTCTCTTATTAAAAGATGTCCGGTTGGTGCTCAATTTATGATCCGGTTCTAAGAACCTACGATGTCTCATATAAGACCACTTCTTTTCATGACACAACCTTTCAAAACATGTGTCTTTATGGCAATTAGGACAAGCGAGAAATCTTTTCGCACTCCAACCAGACACATTGCCATAGCTTGGAAAGCCATGCACTATCTACATCAACATAGCAAACATATCAAAAAACTCTTTGCTATGAGCATCATATGTTCTTATCCCAACCTCCCACATTACTTTAAGCCCATCTATAAGTGGCTGTAAAAACACATCGATATCATTACTAGGGGCTTTATGCCAATAATTATCAAAAAAAGCACAAAATTGGTGCTACTTATGCACATCCAAGGAGGCAAATTATAAGGCATCAAGATTATCGGCCATATGCTGTATCGTCTACTCATTTGTGCCGCTGGATTAAACCCATCAATAGCTAAGGCCAATCTTACATTTCATAGGTCTAAAGAAAATTTAGTATACAATTCATTCACATACTTCTCATGGGTTCAGCTAGCTTTGAGGACAGAAACATCATTTGCAGCCTTGGTATTAATGGAAAACGTCTAAGGACTAGGCGTGGCACTCTCCTTGCCTTTGAAGTCCCTTCATCATCTGTGTTGACATCGTTATCACCTTCCATATCAACTTTCTCTTTCCATCGAGAGGCATAACATTTTGGACATTCATCTAGGTCTCTATTCTTCTTCAAATATAGAATGCAGTGTTTGATACATGCATCAATTTTCACATAATCCAATCCTAAGGCTTTTGTGTACCTTTTTGCCTCATAAGAATTTTCAAGGAAGTTCTCGTCATTGTTAAATGCTCTTTGAAGTGACCTAAGCAACATAGAAAACGATATATCACTCCATTTGCAACTCACTTTAATATGAAGTAATGTCACAATGAACTCCAACCTAGTTAATGTCTTACAACCAAGATACAACTCTGCCTCGACTTCCTCCATAAGCTTGTGAAACTATTTCGGCACCTTATTTTGACCACCCTCATTCTCTGTATGGTCCTTAATAGACTCAAAATTAACGAAGTTCATAACATTCATCACTTCGCGCACTAATGGCCTCATATCACACAGGCCATAAAACTTTCAGCTCTATCTGATGCTTCTTCTTCTATCCCATCATCACTACTATCGATAAGATCTTCACATTCTCCAGAATGTATCCATGGATTATAATTCCTCAAAATACCTCGAACTATTAAGGGATTATGAATCATGCTCTGATTATGAAACAAACACAAATTACAATTCACACATGGACACCTCACCGTTGTTGCGTCTTCCTTACCACGAAGGGCAATCTCTAAAAATTCATTAACGCCTGCTATGTAATCGAGTTTTCTTCTATCACTAATTCCCCTATGATTCATCCAACTTTGATCCCTATCCATCCCTCAAAGAACTGTCAAGAAAAAAATACATTAAAAAACACATAATGATATGATATGATTGTGTTAATATAAACACCATCAGAGATGAATAAATCCACTAAACAATATAAAGTTCCACATTATTTACCTGCTCTGGAACCAACTGTGTCTTCAGTTTCTCTTCCTCCAGTCACAATTTAATCTGAAAAAACGATCAAAACAGAAAGAAGCTATTAGCAAAACTAATATAAGGGCAAATTTGTTGAAAATAAGAAATCAGTACTTCCTTTAGAGAAACAAACCTAATTATAGAAACTTCGACAACAGTACAATCCAAGTGCAATCAACAATATATCACACTCCTTTATGCTATTATGAAGTGCAAGCAACCACTTCACGAACAAATCCAAAGCTGCAAGACACACTACTTTACCAAATAACCTGGAAAAAGTAACGAAACATAAGCCATCTTTACAACGTAAAAGAGTTATGAACAATATCAAAATAATGTTGTATTAGAAACATTGAATCAATGAACACAAAAATTAGCATTTGTAAGTCATTTAAATTTCAACATTGTACAGCATAAATTACAAAGGATCACATGAAAAGAAAACCTAGCAGTTTAATTAGAGATTGTTTGTTTTGTGCTTTCACACACACATACACCCAAAAAAAAAAAAAAAATCTCAGTACACGAAAGACTGGCAATTACTTATTTCTAGGTGATATATGCAGCTTCATAGAGCAAATTATTGTGTCAAAATCACATCTATATATGTTGTATGGAGTCAAATGTATCAGCCTAGCCTCTAAGTCAAATTCTCACAATTGGTCAAAAAGACTGTCATTCACAGTCAGCTCAGTTTTAAGATTTCTACAATTGAATTTCAATGTTCTTCAAGTCATTAAAGAAAGGCATGAGATTATTTCTACACACCTTTTTCCTATCTCTTTGAACAAAATCCATCATTTTTACTATTGATTCAATCAAATCAGCATGATGAATTTGCTTCAAAGGGGTCCATGTGCGCAGCGTTACAGTTTGTTATTACTGATGACAACAAGATAAAGATATAGAGGGATTTGGTATAACCAAAGTAACATTATAAATTAATACCCAACAAATAAGCAACATTATAAATTACCAAATATTTAAAAATTAAAAGATACCACTTTTATACGTAATCAGTTCAATGGATGTACCAGAATGGGTCATCCAAACTTGTTAACGAATCTTTTAGTTCGATTAATTGATAATAACATAGATCATGAAATGACGATACCTACTAAAACATTTCGAACATGATTACGGTGAGACACTAGATTTAGAATATTAGTGGGTAGAACATTGACACTTGTGTTAAACATTTCATGATCCAGCATAGGCATGGCTGGGGAGTACAATATAACTAACTACAATCATCGCACCATCAAAAATCATCAGGAGTAATACAAAATAAAAAAGTAGAGTCATATAATCTTCTAACCATAAATCATAGTTGAGTATGAACCCTTAGGTAAGGCTTCCATAATCTCTCATATTACAAGACCAAACAAATCAAACCAAACCAAATAACCAATGCCCTGAACCATCTGTAGGACAGGATCATGAGGCTTTTGCAAACTTGACAAATCCTTTTATAGCACCTAACACACCTTGTAAAATCAAAATTAGTACAAATATAGACAAGCACGGATAACGTATTGGTGAAATTAGCACAACTTAGTTGATATCACAAACCCTAGCGAACAACAAATACTCACTGACAGTATAATTTAAGCTTAATACTTAAATCGCTAATTCCATATTACCTTCAACTCATAAGCATGAATTGGATTATCATCACTCCTCTTTACCATAACATATCTACAATAACACATCTTAAGAGTTTCACAAAGAGAAGAAATAGGGGATTGGAACCTCATTTGCGATCCTTCAACCTTCAGTTAAAGGGCAAGTGCGTCTCCAACAAAATACAATTAGAGAGAGACAAAGAGATCAAAGCATTCATGAATTTTTTCCTGAGACAGAGATCCTATATAGCCCAAATAAAATCTGTCTCTTCTAGTGACAAGCTTCCTCCTCAAAAAACATAAGGACCTCAAAAACGACATCTACTCTAATCCAGTTTAAGTGCAATTTCTCATAAGACAAAAACAAACACTAATCCAATTAGAGCATCATTCCTTCTGTGCAAAACCCAAATCATTTTTTTTTTGGGCAAAAATGCATAAGCCTTCTACGCTACAAGATCAAAGCATTCATGGATTTTTGACCAAAAAAATGATGTCCATATCACTGCTTTCAAAAACTAAGGCTAAGGGTTCAAGTCCCCCTCGCCAACGCCACCATTTTCAACAGGAGGCCGAGCAAACTTCCATGATTTTGGAGGCTAAATTATAGTTGATTCGGCTCAATTGATTACCGAAAGATCGAGGGTTTGTGATTTTTAATTTGGAATCCAAGGCAAATTTCACAGGACTAACTGTAGTTACAAGAAGGAGAGACAAAAAACAGCTGTGTTTTGTGAAAAATTGAGGTAGATCAAGAGAGAGAGATAGACAGCAATTTCTTCAACGAGGGTTTCTATTCTGTCCAGCCCACCTTATTAGAATTGGACCTAGTATAAAGACATTGTGCCACGAAGTTTAAATTCTGCGGCCCACCTTCACATATGCGCAACATAAAAAGTATTTCGACACCCTTATCTACAATAAATGCGACAGATTTGGTCTCGTGGCCCATGGAACATAATAGAACGACAAAATAAATTTTGACGCCCATATTCTAAAAACTCGCGGCCCAATCTCAATTTTCTTGTAGTGTTCCTAACTGTAGCTTGGCCAAGGAAGTGTGGCTGAAGTGCCCTTTGAGATAGGAAACCGAAGCCCACATCGAAAGGCATTTGGGCACATAGTGTAGGCGCAAACTGAGGGAGTTGGACAAAGAAGCTAGAGGACTCATGCTCACCGTGCCCTGTAGCATTGGAAAGCACGAAATATATGGGTTTTCAATGGGCACAGAGTTGAAATCGCGCCCGTCATTACTCATATGCATGATGGCTGGATTAGAATGCTTGAGGCAGAGAACAAGAAGAAATCTGCTTGCAAGACCCAAGTCCCAGTAAGGTGGACTCCACCTCATGATGGTAATTATAAACTTAATGTAGATGCTGTGGTAGCAAAGAATGGGAAGAGGGGGCTGGGTTTTATTGTGCAAAATAGACAGGGTGAGATCATGATGTCTGGATGTAGAGGGTTGAGGTGAAATGGGACGTGGAGACCTCAAAAGCTACTGTTGTTCTGTTTGGCATGCAAGCGGCTCTTGACACAGGTTTTTGGATAGTTGAAGTGGAGATGGATAATACGGCCCCAGATAGAGCTCTAATGACAAAGTCACGAAGGCTATCATATGCAAATACATTCATGGAGGGAGCATTGTGTATTGGCTCTTCTTTTCATTTTGTCTCTTTTGGCCATGTTAGTAGATCGTGCAATAAAGTTGCTCATCAGTGATTCAGCTAGCCTTACTCTTAGACAATGAGGTAGTTTGGATGGAAGAAGGTCCTAGCTCTATCTCGACTCTAGTCGAGAGTGACAAACCATGTACGTAATTTTCTTAAAATGAATATCGCGCTTTTACATCAAAAAAAACATAGTATATAAATTTACAAGGAAAAAAAGGAAAAAAAAAATTCAAATTTCAAGGTGGAGGAGGGGAAATAAGTATCTAAACTTTTTAGTTTTGCTTGGAATGGAAGAAAGAGTAAAAGTACCCTAAAACAAGAGATCATAGCTATCGCCCCTATATGTCAACAATTTTGAGTAAGAATAAGTAGTAGAAAGAACAAAAATGAAGAAAATAGAATTACATAATTGTTTCAGATCTTTTAGTTTTAAGCAATGAGCTACATAGTTATAAACATGTTCCTCATCTTCGTTCATGTAAGCTTATAGCTTATTAACTAAAGTCCCTTTAAATTTGACTTAACCTGACTTGCTTGTAACTTACATAAATATATTACATTTTCACTTTCACCCCACTTGCTGATTATAATGATATTAAGAGGGTTGCATCCTTAAAGGGATCGCTCATTATAGATTTAAGTATAGGCTTCCCTACTAATAACTACTATGGTAACTAGCAATTGGGAGTTATTTCCTCTAAGATCCTTCCTATGCTTCGATTAAACTATGAGAGTAATATAGGTTAAGAGTGGGTAATTAGCCTTCTTAAGCTTTGATTAAGTAATGAAAATGATTAGTAAATCAATTACTTTTTTCTTACAAAGCGAACATAACCTACTCTCCTTTACACCTAAATTAAAGTCTTGAAAAACAGTGAGAGCAAAGAGGAGTAAGGACAAGTGAGAGTTAGTCCCTAATACTCTCTATTGTAGAACTTCTCAGTAAGTATATGGAGTACGCCCTAAATTCCTCCTTTACTCCCCCTCGAAGCAAACCCTACAAGGGCCAATTTCGGGTGGCAAAAAGGTTTCTTTTAAGGAAGCCTACTAAGCAGTTAATAGACTACTACCCAGCGTCCTCCCTCTTGATAAGAAGGTGCATCGACCTTACCAATATTCGTGGATTAGCATTAGCTAGTCTGCTACTACCAATTATGTTGTCATCCCTGGCATGTAGAGAACAACGACCATGCAACTGAGCAAAGACTACCATAATGCAACTTATGAAGCCCAACCTAACTGTTAGCTTTCCTTAAACTCACAATGTATTTATTAATATGTTTTGATGAAAGACAAAAATGGATTGATCTGTTTGTATGTTCATCGTGTTATATTTGGATTACCTTAGTATTTATATTGTTTAAATATGTTCTGATTCTAAGTGGATATTGGTATGCTAGTATTGCTTTACTGATTTTGTATAAGACAACATAATATCTTTGAGATAATTTAGTATTCAAATTTGAATATGTGATCTTTATGATATTACATTTCGTGATTCAAATTTGATTATGCAAGATTATAAATGATTACATACTTGCCTATTTAGTTGAAAGATGTTCTCAAGGTATTATTCTCAGTGGTCTTATTAGGATATAACTGTTGCTGTGAACATTGGTAAGGATTGGAAAAGTAAACTAATGAATCTCCAAGGACCTGGAATGTTGTTCAAGGGCTTGAAGTCTGCTGAAGATGATCTTCTTCGTATTTAATGTCGACGACTACTTACCTTAAAAGACTCCAACGGTTATATCTTAGTGGCTTTTAATAATGGAGAATTTGAAGCTTGGACACACAAGAGGAAAAGACACGCGCTGCACTTGTAAATCAATAGGAGGAACTTAAGAAGACTTTGAGCTTACATTGGCATATTTATTTCTCTACCAAGGAATTGTATCTCATAGTTGTGATCTTTTTTTTGTATCAGATTAGGTTGATTAGTCGGAGGGCCGATCAAGTACGGTTGAGGAGCAACGCGTACATTGGGACACGTAAAGTTGCAGGATCAACTCATAGGTTGTACGATTAGTGATCTTGTATAATCTAATTGACCGAATAAAAGAAAAGAGTTCAAAATCCCATCGGTGAAAAATGCCTATGAGTAAAGGACTAAGCGTGGCTGAATCTATAAATAACATGTTTGTTCACATTTACATTTTCTGCTTTTTAGTTTGACAATTTTATGACTTTGATTATCACCTTATTCACCCCCTCTATGGTAATTTGACTAGCTAAACCATGCCAACACTAACCATATTCGCCCTGTTGAATGGGGAGTAGAAACAATGGTAAGCACCAGAATTAGGGTATTGTCAAATAGGATAATTAGGGCATGTGACCTCTTGAAGATCTTGTTAGTGTGTGAATGAGAGCATAACACACAAGGCTTGTCATGATCCGTGGGTCAGTTGTCGATACTTGAACTACTTGAGTAAATGTCCCAGCTAGGAAAGCAATTATGGTATGAAATTAAGCATGCTATCAGAACCAGCATACATGACATGTCGAAGGATGTGAGCGCTCTAGATAATCGCCTAATATGGAAATATTCAATGTAGGAGCCTTAGTTCTTACTGTTACTAACCTGGCATTCTAAATATTATTCCCTTCTTTTGGGCAAGGAAGTAAATCCTCTTCCAGGATAGTATAGAAATCTACAAGGCAAAAAAAAAAGAAAAAAAATCTTTGTCCATGTAGTCTTATGAGTTTATTAACTTAAGTTCCTTAATTTGATTTGATTTCCTTGTGACTTATAGAAATAAATTTACTACATTTTCATTTTTCACCCGTCTTGCTAAATACTGTGGTGGTTGGGAGAGGGGGGTTGCATCCTCAAAAGATCACTCGTTATATAGTTAAGAATAGGTTCCCCCACTAGATAATTAATGTGGTGATTGTGTAACGCCCTAACCCCTCCAACTTCCCAGGCAGCGTGTGAGCGAGGACGAAGCACGCTGGAAAGGCATGTAATGATTTGTGGGGTCAGTCAACGATTCTTAAAGGCATTATTAGTAACTGCTCGCGATTCGGGGGGGTCGGGGTGGTACAGATGATATCAGAGTCGATCCGCGATTGTGAGTTGCGTCAGTGTATAGGAGAGCCTTGAGCAGTCACCTAGTGGGGCAAAGATACTGGATATAGACCGCTGGTCAAAAGAACGCGTAAGTTGGTCGGTTAATGAGGCACAACAAAGACGTTGTGCATTTTAAGTGGTGATGATTGTAGCACCCCGATTGTAGCTAAAGGATTTGAAGTGACCACTTATATCACTAAAGGTGCACCTTTTTTTTTGAAGAACCTACTCATAAAACTCCACATTTAAGCATGCTTGTTGCGGGAAAATCTTATGATTCTTGGGAAGTTTCTAATGTAGCATATGAGTGAGGATGAAATACGCCGAAAGGCTTGTGGTGATTTGTGGGGTCAGTCAACGATCCTTGAGACCATTCATGGTAATTGTCCACAACTCAGGAAGGGGTCGGGATATTACAGATGGTATCAAAGTCGACCCGCGACCGTGAGCTGCACCAGTGGACGGGAGAACCCTGAGCAGTTACTTAGCAGGGTAAAGATACAGGGATGGACCACTGGTCAAAAGGACGCGTAAGTCGGTCGGTTAGTAAGGCACAATGAGGATGTTGTGCTCTTCAAGTGGGGGTGATTGTAATACCTTGAGTGTGGCTTAAAAGGATTTGAAGTGACTACTTACTTATATTACCAAAGGTGTACCTTTCTTTTTGGGAAACCTACTTTTAAGAACTCCACAGTTAAGTGTACTTGTTTGGGAGCAATCTTAGAATGTATGACCTCATGGGAAGTTTCTGAGGTAGCGTGTGAGCGAGGACGAAGCACGCCGGAGAGGCTTGTGGTGATTTGTGGGACCAATCGACGATTCTTGAAATCGTTCTAGGTAATTGTTCACGACTCGAGAAGGGACCGAGGCGTTACAGATTGGCAACCAGGAATTAGTTCCTCTAAGGTCCTTGGGAGATGAGTAAGGGACAAACGTAAGTGTTAACGAGAATACGAGTTAGTGAGTCATATGGGTTAAGAATGGATAGTTACCTTCCCTATGCTTGGATTGGATGACTAAATGATTGGTAAATCAAATATTTTTTCTGGTTAAATTTACATAACCTTTTGCTTTTTACACCTGAAATTGATTGAAAAAAATGAGAGGCAAAGAGAAGCAAGCATGCATTAGAGTTAGTCTCAAAATATTCTTTAGTGGAAAACTTCTCTACAAGATTGTAAGGAGTAAGCCCTAAACTCCCTCCCTTCCTCCCCTCCAAGCAAGCCCTAAAAGAATTGCTCATGACCAATTCCGGGTGGCAAAAATATGTGTTCTAAGGAACTTAGCCGAGAGCTTTTTTTGGCTTGAGCCTAATGTTTCTCTTCTCAAGCCTAATATTTCCCTTACCAATGAGAAGGCAAATCGTCTAATAACCTGCCTAGTTCATTCAATAGAACAGCAATGACAACAACTTCCTCCAATTTAGGTCTCACTTTCACGATATATAGAAAACTTCAGATGCAAACAATTTTATCATTACATTGTACAAACAAAGAGCTAGCTCATTCGATGAAATTAAGAAGAAAAAACATTACTTTTGAGTTGAGCCCATGTGGATTGAACAGAACAACTAGTCGAAAGAACTGATGGGCCAATGCCCAGGCCCAGGCCGAGCCCAAGAAAGGCAACCCTAAATACCGATGGACCCGCATATCATAAATTGCTCCACGCTAGGGTTTTAGCTGACTTCTCTCTCTGTTTCGTGTTCGGCAGTCGCTGCGCCTCAGGTACTCTCTCTCCCTCTCTCTCTCTCTCTCTCTCTCTCTCTCTCTCAAATTTTATGCTGCATTTCCACCTACAGTTTGTATGATAAAGCTGAACAGCCATGGTTTGCTGTATCTTCCTTTTTTTGTTCTTTTTTTTAAAAATTTTTGGGCTTTTGTTGACAAAGCTTCGATTTTTCGATTCCCTCGTATGATCTTAGCTAGAAATGTATCTGTTTATCTGCTTATTTGTTCAAATGCACGCCGTCATGCTTCTATGATTTGGAGTTTTGTTTTTGTGTCTCATGTACGTGATTCAATTGCATTTATATGAGGATGCAAATTACATCAACCAGAAGGCTATTGTATTAGCAAATTCTGATGTATTGTCGTCGAAAGAATTTGTGACTTTCTTGTCGGGTAATAATGCGGAATGGTATTTGCTTATTCTTGATTCAAGTTTGAATTTTGATTGGAACCCTGCACTGTTCTTGTATTACTGGAGATGGGAACTTAGTCCCATGTTTCGTGTCAGTTTTCTGTAACTTTTCGGAATCTCGGTCCTTATTTTCTGTTTGGTAGGCTGAATGGGATGCCTACATTATGTTGGTTGTATAACTATGTCGTTAGAAAGTTGGTGATTTCTGACATATTTGATTTCTGTTGGATTTTGGTGAATATATAGGTGAGGAAGGAGGAGGAGGATGTCTCACAGGAAGTTTGAGCACCCAAGGCATGGTTCCCTTGGATTCCTTCCAAGGAAGAGGGCATCTCGCCACAGGGGAAAAGGTTACTGTCCACTCCCTTTCTTCAGATCATAATCCTGGTTTAGAATGTTTTGGTAGAATTTGATGAAATATCTATTTCTCAACTCAATTCCTCTGTCCTTACAAAGGTTTCCGTTCATGTAATGCGTAATTAGGATTTGATCTCCATGTTGTACTACTTAATTACCCAAAAGCACCCATTTTTGAAATAGCTTCTTCCCTTGAGCTTGGTCACGTTGACTCACTACGAGAATCTATGCTTCCCAAAATGTGATCATCTTGATATGAGTAGTCCTGCTTTCTTATATGTGTATATTTTAGTGATCTAGATAAAATATTTATGTTATTTTCAGTGTTTGACTTTGGTACTTGGATTTAGAAGCAGGGGGAATCTGACTCTTTGTTCTACTTTTTCTTTTTTTCCCTTTTTTTCCCTGATGCAGTGAAGGCTTTCCCCAAGGATGACCCCAGCAAGCCACCTAGGCTCACTGCCTTCTTGGGCTACAAGGCTGGAATGACGCACATTGTCAGAGAGGTCGAAAAGCCTGGGTCAAGTATGTGAAATATCTTTGAGAATTCCTGAAACCATTTGGCATTGCTAACACTTACGTAGTCAACCCGTTGTAGTATGTACTTTTGTTTGCACAAATAGTACATTATGTAGCTTCATTATGTTGTAATCTGCTTCTTTGTTCACTTGGATGCTTGATGCTCTGTAAACCTAAAATTTCTTTCTGAATTGTTGTATAGAACTTCACAAGAAGGAAACTTGTGAGGCAGTCACAATTATTGAGACCCCTCCAATGGTGATTGTTGGAGTCGTTGGTTATCTGAAGACACCTCGTGGACTGCGCACATTGAACACTGTTTGGGCCCAACATCTAAGTGAGGAGCTTAGGAGGAGGTTCTACAAGAATTGGTGCAAGTCCAAGAAGAAGGCATTCACCAAATACTCAAAAAAATATGAAAGTGATGAAGGCAAGAAAGATATTCAGGCCCAGCTTGAGAAGATGAAGAAATATGCCAGTGTTATTAGAGTTTTGGCACACACTCAGGTGATCATTTTCTGTTTATCTCTGCGCTGATTGCTTCATTCATTAGTGTAGTCTTGGAGTCTTAAACAGGTTAATAGACAGTACTGTCCATTAGTAATCGTGGTTAAAATCCTTTTCCACTATTGAATATTAAATAGTGATTGAGTATTGGCTGTGTCTTTTTATTTTGAGAAAGAGCTTCATTGCTCGATAAGTACTTGTGTTTTGCCAATCTTGTCGCTTTGGGAATTGCCTGCAGCCTTTGACCCTTTCTTTTGTTCTTGCTTTCAGATCAGGAAGATGAAGGGCTTGAAGCAGAAGAAAGCCCACTTGATGGAAATCCAGGTCAATGGTGGTACAATTGCCCAGAAGGTTGATTACGCTTACAGTTTCTTTGAGAAGCAAGTACCGGTTGATGCTGTCTTCCAGAAGGATGAGATGATTGACATTATTGGTGTGACCAAGGGTAAGGGTTACGAAGGTGTTGTCACCCGTTGGGGTGTTACCCGTCTTCCTCGTAAGACCCACAGAGGTTTGCGTAAGGTTGCTTGTATTGGTGCCTGGCACCCTGCTAGGGTTTCATACACCGTTGCCAGGGCTGGTCAGAATGGTTACCACCACCGTACTGAAATGAACAAGAAGATCTACAAGCTTGGTAAGAACGGCCAGGAGTCTCACACAGCTATGACTGAGTATGACAGGTTGGTATCTTTTCTTTTTTCTGCTATTTCAATCTATGTAATTATGTCTCCATTATTTGGAGTTGACAGTATTTAACTGTCCTATGCTACGTGTATATAATGGGAATGTAACTATCCAGAGTAGGAAGTTTAGCAATTTATGGAACCGCCTAGACTAATTTGTTTCATTTGCGCTGATTTTGCCTTTTGTTCTAAATTTTTATGTTTGAAAATATATCAGGACTGAGAAGGACATTACTCCAATCGGTGGCTTCCCTCACTACGGTGTAGTGAAGGATGATTACATTCTGATCAAGGGTTGCTGTGTTGGCCCTAAGAAGAGGGTGGTTACCCTCAGGCAGTCTCTTCTTAAGCAGACGTCTCGTGTTGCTCTTGAGGAGATCAAACTGAAGTTTATCGACACATCTTCCAAGTTTGGCCATGGTCGCTTCCAGACTACCCAGGAGAAACAGAAATTTTATGGTCGCCTCAAGGCTTAATTCTATCATTCAATTCATAACGTCTCCCATATTAGTTCTTATTACTTAGTTATTGAATTGAGAATCCCTCCCTTGTGTGAGTAATTTTGCAGAGACTTAGAGCAATGCTTCTCAACAATACATGTGTTTGGAAGTTTTATTTTGTGTCAATGACATCGGAGGTTTTTTGGGTAACTAATGGCTCAGGTCTCTTCTAGGTTGTTTGTCAACACTTCGCAGTATGTATTGAGCCTGTGCTGTTATGGCTCTTGCCGTTTAGTTTGATTTTCAAGTCCTGATGATCTCCACGGTTTGGTTTTGATGAGTTTAGCTTAGGCTCTGTGTTCTATTTAACCCTTTTTTTTAATTAAGAAATAGCAAGTCTTTATAGGTATGTTTTACATGAAATAATCTACTTGAGAAAATAAGGTCCAGTTTTTCATGTTTTAGCATTAATATTTCAGTTGTAAACTTGTAAAGTTAATGTAGGTTTTTTATCTAAAAATTATCGAAAAATGAGTTCAATTTATCTAAGTTTAATAGAAATAAATTGAAAAGAACAGGGCTAGTTGCTTGTTAACTTTAACTAGCTTAGCTATCACAGAGCATGCGGCTGAAAGGATTTTGTGCTTGAATTTTGTCCATTTTTGTATGTCCGGTTTTCACCGTGCGTTAAGAGGGATTTCCCCAGGGAGAGTAAAGATATTTGGAACACATTGCTTGTTCCTATATGGCCTTTCTATGAGTGCAAGTCAGACATTCAAAAACTGTCTTATAAAATAACTCGAGTAATAATCTGATTATATTGTGGGTACATTGCGTGTGTGGAATGCGAAGAAACATAACAAAGCGGGATGGAATAGAATAGATTGAGAAGGAGTTGTGGTTCTCATACAGTGATACAAGAGTAGGAAGAAATGATGAAATAGAATGGAATAGATTGGAAAGGAATAGAATGAAGTGGGAGAAAGGTGACATTTATTGATGTCAAGATGTGGAAAGGAGTGAGGAGGAGTGAAGAGTGATGGAAGGAAGGGAGAAAAAATGATATTTATCTTTAAGAAGTAGAAGGAATGAGTCGGAGGAAATGAAATGATAGTGGGAGCCAAAATAATGACTCCTACCACCTATTAATGACCAGGAACATAATGCCTTATCTTTTATGGAAGAAGCCAATTTGAATACTACTGGGCCAGCCATAATATTTAGGGTTGCGCTATCCCCATGTAGGAATTTACTTTCAAGAAATGGTAATCAAAATCCTAAAGGCTGCCGCATGGCAAACTTTGAACATGTACTTATGAGCAGTGCTAAGAGGACCGATTCAGCGATCGAATCAGTTGAAAAAGTGAGTCAATGGGTCAATCAATCGAGATGATGAGACATGCTTAGATCAGTTGATCTAGTTGACTATTGAACTGAGTTGGACAGATGTAACCTGGTCAAATACAAATGTTTTTATACTTAATTATCTTTAAAATATTTCTTTACATTTTAGATATAATATTATGCGTAATATAAATGATAGTAGTATGCACAAAAGCAATCTACCACCCAGGGCAACTGGGTCTTCCCTACGAATTGTCTCCAAAGCATTCGCTATAGCTAGGATCGTTCTAGCCAACTTAGTGGAATCCCTGATGCTCTTTCCCAAATTCACCCCAATGAGCCACCTACTCACCTTGTCCGAAGTGTTGAATCTTGAGAGGAGAATCTTCATCCTCACCTCCTGACAATACCACATCATCCTGTAAAATACTATTCCAATTCACTCAACTTCCGGTGTTGAAGGAGTTTTCCTTAGATGATATGCAGAGCGATGACTTTGCCGCCTTAGATGGAGTTGCCTCTTGTCAGGACTGAAGACCTGTCCGATTTTTCTTTTACAGGGCTTCCCATGAATAATGTCAATCTCATTGGTAAAAACCTTTTCCTCCTTGTGTGGAATGCAAGGGGTATGCAAACGCATAGGTTAGAATGCCAAACATGGTTGATGCTCAAGGATTTAGTGTGAGGTATGTGGATGTTCTGGAGACCCGAATGTATCAACCTTCGTTTAATTAATGAGGATGACCAATTTGTTGCCATGGAAGTTTATCATGACAGGCATGACAAGTGGCTCTTTGTTGCGGTTTATGCCAATCCTTGTGAACTTTGAAGGCAAAGTCTAAGGCAGAAACTGGGGGATTTGCTTCTACAAATACTCAACCTGGGATTGGATGCTTGCAGGTGATTTCAATGAAACAAGATCAATGGATGAACGAAAAAAATTGCAGTGATTACCCCTCTGGGAGTTATGATAACTTCGACCATTGGATCGAGAATGGAGGCCTAATTGATCCGGGCTTCCCAGCCTATGATTTACTTAGAGTAGGGAGAATTCGGTTGAGGCTGGAAAATCTGACAGACTTGATCGAGGAGACGAGGACTATGTAATCAACAGTGGTGCATGAAATTTGAGGAAGCCGCTGTCAAACACCACCTACAGAACCAGTCAAACCACTGTCCACTGCTCATTGCTCCAAATGGGTTTGCTTCTTATGCTCAGATCAATCACCCTTTCCGGTTTCAGGCGGCTTGGCTTTCTTATGATGAATTTAGTGAATGCTTAGCTGAGAACTGGAGATATGACATGACATTGTATCCTATACTTCATCATATGGCTGAGGACTTTGATAAATGGAATGAAGAAATTCGAGCAATATGTTTCAAAGGAAGAATGATATCCGGGCTTGACTAGAAGGCACTCAGCAACATTTAGCAGCAGGCCACAACCGCTTTCTTATTAAACTGGAAGCTCGTCTTCATTACGAATTGGATGAAGTTTTGAACCTAATTGAAGCTTTGTGGTTTCAGAAGTCCAAAATTGATGCAATAAGAGATAGTGATTGCAATACAAGATGTTATTACCTATTCACAGCTATTAGATAAAGGTACAGCTGCATAGAGGCAGTACAGGTTGTTCAAGGTAACTGCTTATGGGAGGAAAATAGTATCAAGGACATGGTTTGAAAATTTTTCTTTGAGCCATATAGTGATGATGGGCAACCCTACTCTCCCTTCGCTCTCCCTTCAAACCGTTTTCCAAGTCTTGAAGCTTAGGATAGGCAGAAGTTGGAAAGGGTTTTTCTGGGCAGTGAGATTAAAATGGCTCTCTTTGACATGGAGTCATTCAAAGCACTCGAACTTGATGGTCTTCAGGCTGTTGTTTCCAACGCCAGTAGGATCTTGTGGGAGATCAACTTCTACATCTTGTATCGGATGTGCTTAATGGGCAAGAATTTCCGAAATGGTTGAATAAGAGCTTCCCAGTTCTCATTCTAAAAATGGATGATCCCCAAAGTGTGATGCAACTCCAGACCTATTAGTTTGTGTAATGTAGAGCTATTACGACAGTCATTGTTAATTGACTCTAGCCAACTCTAAACAAGCTCATCTCACCTATCCAAAGTTAGTTTCATCCTGGAAAGGCAGATTTCTGATAATATAATAATTGTACGGGAGATACTCCATACAATGGGTCGCAAGCAAGGCAAGGCGGTTTAGATTACATGGCAGTCAAACTTGATCTTGAAAGGCCTAGGATATACTTAAATGGCCTTTTATTCGGGAAGCACTCCTTGAGCTAGAATCCGACAAAAGATTGTTGATTTGTCATGAGTTGCATCACTGGGGTGTCTTTTAACATTCTGTGGAATGGAATAAAGACGCAAGGTTCAACCCAACCGTAGGAGTGAGGCAGGGAGACCATCTCTCTCCATACTTATTTGTCCTTTGTATTGAGCGTTTTTGCCGTCTAATTGACGAAGCTGCAAGGGAACTGCATGGAGGCTTGTATACACAAGCAAGGGAGATCCTACGCTTAAAAATATGTTTTTTGCGGAATATAATTTTGTTTGGTGAAGCTACCCTGGAACAAGCAAGAGTCATTAACCATAGCCTCTCCTGTTCTTACATGGCTTCGGGACAAAAGTAGGTTATGCTAAATCCCTGGTTTATTTTTCATGCAATATTGATCAATGCATTTCTGAGTTTAGTCAAGAACTGGAGGTTTCTATTACTGAGATTTGGGGAGATATCTAGGCATGCCGGTAAATTGACTCTAAGACCCTCCAGTTTCAGACAATTCTATGAAAGATGGATGTCCAAGAGAGTCTTCAATCCTGTCAGTAAGAACTTTGGATATCAACTTTCTTTGCTGCTTCTTAGAGCATTTGAATGATGAGGAATGCGGTGGTGTTTGAAAAACAAGAGCTGAATCCAGTAGCCTTATGCCAGTCTATTAAATGGAGGGTAGCATTATGGTCTCGAGCTTGGAAAAGAGTGCATTGCCTGTACTCCAGATATCTTGGCCGGGAATTTCCATTATGTTCCTATTTTATTCCTTAACAGGGACTTGTGGAGTTATTGTTTCTATCTCAGACGCATGTGGAGCTGCTATGTAAGTCTCAAATCGTCACGTCACACCCTGTGAAGCTGCAGTTCATGGTTTTTCTAAACCTGTGGAATCCTACATTTTGATGATTGCCTGTTTGATTAACAAGGAAGTGACATTGGTTGTGGCCTGCAGCTGTAATCCTCTAAGAAGTCGAGCATTATGGGAGTGGGGTTTCATAGTCTGGTAGCTTATCTTTCACTTTTCTTTGTTGATGGTATTCAGCATACATTGTTGATGGTTTCTAACCTCTATTTTCTCAGCCTCTTTGGCTGTACTTATCGGGGGGGGGGGGGGGGGGGGGGGGGGAAGCAAATTGACAAAAGGCTCTTAGGCTAGAAGTCTAAGACTCTATCCCTTCTTTGCTGGACGTTCCATTTTGGTGCAGTCCACTATTTCTTGTATTCCATATTACACAATGCGCACAAACAGCTAAGCTCCCAAGATCTCTTCGTGATGACTATTATCGGAAAGCTCGTATTTTCCTTTGGGGTGGTAATTCTGAGCTTTGAAAGGTACATAATATGTCATGGGAGCAAGTACTTGAGGCCAAAGAAGCGGGGGTTTATGAATATGCGACAGGTCACTGCTGCCTTTATGGCTAAACTAGGTTGGAGGCTGGTCAGTGAACATGATAGCTTATGGTCTAGATTGGTATGTGCCAAATATTGTAGTGACTGATGTGATATGGACATGTTTATACCCAAGCAGTATGTGTCCAATGCATTGCGGAGCATCATGGAAAATACAAAATTTATCAAGCAAGATATTAGAACAGAAGCAGGTAACGGTCGCATAACCTCGTTCTGGAACCATTCTTGGGCCCTTTTGAGTCCACTAAATCAACTAGCTATTGACCCAAGTCCTCCTCAGATTAAGAATGCTACAGTTGCTAAACTTTGGAGTCCCCAGCATGGCTAGAAGGGGAGCTCATAGCCGACAGTCTTTCTGAGAATGCACTCAGATCCATTGCTTCATTTGAATTGAGACAAGGGGATGAAGAAAATGGTCATTTAATCTGGGTTAGTTCTTCTGGGTCTTTTTCTATCAAATCGGCTCTACTGTTGATCAGGGCTGATGTCCCACAGATGAAAGATGATAACTGGCAAAAAAACTGGAACATGAACACACCCCAAAAGATCGAGCTTTTCCTTTGGCTCGTGGTACATGAGCTTCTAATGACAAAAGCTCACAGAGTACTGAGGGGTATTGCGAGCGATCCAAGTTACAAGAGCTACCCACAGGTTGAAGAGGACGTTCTCTTGTGCTTAGGGACTGCCAACATGCTCGCCAAGTATGGACAAAGTTGGTACCAAAACATAAGCAAGGGTTTTTTTTAACTTTGCCTTCTTGAACCTATACAACAACACCACCTATCAGTGTGGATCCCATTTTTGTAAGGTCTAGGGAGATCCAGATGTAAGCAATCTTACCTCTATCGGCATTCCTACCCATAGAGAGGCTGATTTCAAAAGACCCACAAAATAAGATTTCGTGAAAACATTTTATAGAAGAAGGATTTTGTGAAAACACTTTATGGAGAAAAACTAAAGATAAGCAACAGAGAATGAACTAAGAAGTACTAATAGTAATAAATCAAGTGACAGTAACTTTGTAAATATGAGTATGACATAACAGAGGAAAGTAATATATTTACAGTAATCCGGAATAAGAAACGCAAGTTTGGCTAGCCTACAATCTTTGCCATAGCTAGGTGGTGGTTGCGGAAAATGGCGCAACAACATGTGTTTCGAAACCGGGACTTTTCACCTCATAGACCCCTAGATGGAGCCTTTAAAAGGAGTACTGGTGCTGCAGGTGGAGGGGGTGTATTTAGACATTCCCTAAGGAATCGGTTGTTCGATTATTATATGAACTTAGGTCGCTGTATATCAATCAAGATTAACTTTTATCCTTTCTACATGATCTCAAAATTGCTGAAGTGAAGAGATTTGAAAGAGTTACCCTTCACATGGATTATCAACTTATGGTGGATAAAACGAAGGAGCGAGCCACAAGAAATCATGCTCACTTTTTTCATCCTGAAGAATGCCAGAAATTATCCAAAAACAGTGGGTGGAACGTCCAAGTTGCTCATTGCTTCAGATAGTCAACCAAACAGCCGGTTTTGTTACTAATGTTGGTGTCAATCGATCAAATTAGTAATATAACTTTGTAAGGTAACCACCTCTCGGGTTGTATCCAATTCTCTTCGAGGATATTTCTGACGTAGCATGGCCACGCTTTGTTAAAGCCTCTTAGCTTATTAAAATAAGACTATACGATTTCCTCAAATCCCTAACGAGATGTACAATGGTTTATTCGACCGATTGCAAGTGTTGCTTGTAATGTCTTCTAAATTTCCATGCATCTTCTTGCCGTCTTCTCCCTCATCGACCGTTGTTTGCGTAGAGCAAGTTCACGGTGGCTTCTGTACTTTGATTTTTTTAACATGTATTTAGTTAACGATAAAGTTGTAGATTAGTACCTTTATATAATCGATTTTTTTTATTTTTAAAAATCAAACATACTCTCGCATAATTGTAAAACTGGCGTATAATTGCAAAAGATGTCAGAGTACAAGGACAGAGCCGAAATATCTTTTGCTAAACTTTGTTGCTGGTCCAACTGAAATATCCGTACTTCGCAAATTTGAAAGAAACATTAGTACAAAACCCGAAAATCACCCCCCATATGAAACTAGCAGTCATTAACTGGTAATTTTTTTTGTGTTTGAAATTTTCTACCTTGATAAACATGCCCACTAAACCCCCTATTTCTCATAAACCCAAATGGGGCCATAGGGAAGGCATGGAAGGACAAGGCGGGACTTAGGGATGAAAATTCCTCCTATACCTCCAATAGAATTTGAACGCGCTGCCCTTCTTGGTAGAATGTGGGGCAAAGACCAAATCACCATGTAGTAGTTACGTTACATTACTTGAAATTTGCACATACATTACATGTTGGACCTCGCTGTGCCTTTTCGCTATAATCATCAGTATTACTTCACCCTGTCATAAATACCATTCCTTCCTCATTGCTATGTTATTATTGGGTAGATTTGTGAACATGATCAGTTTTGTACCTTCAGGATCATTTCACTGCCTTATTTGTAGATATGGTACTTGGATGTCACCTCATGTAGCTGTCCTTTGAATACAATTTCACATTCAACCTTGCTCAAGTTCTGGTTCTGTCTACTGTGCTGATGCTCACCTTGCAGAGAGAAAGGGGGTATTTGGGTATTTAATTACAAGAGCGTTTTAGAGAAAAAGAGCTTTTTAGAGAGATCTAGCTATTTTGACTTAATTGGTGTTTGATTAAAGAGTAGTTTGAAAGAACTGTTTGAATCCAAAATGTTCTTTCTTAAAAGGTTATTTCCATTAGTCTTTTCGGAATAGCTGTGTGTGAAAATAACTTAACTACTCAAGAGTTTGAAAAAATTACACCATATGCCATTATCCTTTTGTAATGACATTTGATATTGTATATTATTTAAATTTAATCTATCCAAGATTAAATCATTCCAATATATATATTTCAATTCATAATAATAAAATATGTAGCAAATAACAAACTAATATTTTACGACACAGTTTTCGTATAGATAGACATACACAAGTTGAAAAGCAAAAAAAGATTGATAAGAATACAAATTATATACAACTAGTAACAAATTAGGTTTTATCATTAAAGTTAATTTGTACGTATGACTTCAATTTAATTCTTTCGGGGAAAAAAATAAGATAACTATTACATAAAAAAATTATTTTTAATTAAAAGCAATTTAGAAATAAATGCACAAATGAAATTTTACTGAATATGTTTTTTAAAAACAGCTAATTTTACCACACACTTTTTTTATAAACAGCTAATTCAAACAACTAATACAAACAACTAACAGCTAACAGCTAATACAAACAGCTAACAGTTGTTTACCAAACAGGGCCAAAATCTCTATGGCCATGTGTTACGAATTAAAGAATGTACTGCTCTATTATTACTGTATCTCAAAAAAGAAAAAAATGTGTTTTACAATCTTCGGGTGTTTTAAAAAACAAAAAACATCGCCAATAAAAAGGGAATTTCTATCTGTGTGACCTACAAAAACTGGGCAGGGTGCCAGCAGCACACTACCACGAGCATTACCAGAAAAACAGAGGTATCACCTATCGACATTACCCAATACCACAGCATAAGAGAGCAGGCATCCAAATCCATTAACATGTTTTTCAAATGCAAACCAAAACGATGTTCCTCACCCGTGGCTCAGGCAGCGGCCGCTTGGGCTACCCCTCCCCCCCTGATGCCCCGACCACGACCACGGCGCCTTACTCTTCCACGGCCACGACCTACCAAAGACAGCACAACTATTAGCAGGAAACACAGTCGAACACTATGATCAATCGAATGGCAAATTAGTGTCGGAAGTTGGATCCCCCCGCCCCCTTAGGATTCTTGGGGGGTATGCAGTCTAGACAAGGTAAGTGGGAGAATGAATAGAAGTAGAGGAGGAGATGGCAATGGATGAGATACTCCCCCATAACTACTCCTTCATAACTTGAAAACATTAGAGTCGAGTTGCCCTTCATAAAGTCATCCCTATAATAGCTACTCCGGTATGGGACAATGCACCAATCTCAACCACGTATTTCTGAAAATGGTTCGGCAGAAGGCAAAATCAGCATGAAGATAGTTATCTGGATTTCAAAAACGTTAGAAGAGCAGTGGCATAGAACTAATTAGACTATGAAGTTTAATCAATTACTTCGACATGGGTTCGGACATTTCCTTTTTACTTTTGGTGCATCAAGTTGCTTTAACTTCTGCCAGCGTTTTGGGTTCCCAGGTCAATTTCCAATGGGTGCATCAAGGCCCAATACATTAGATTTTAGAGTCGTTCATCATGTCGCAGCAATCTCACAGTTTTTGGGTATTTTTGAGCTTCAGCTACATTATTTTGAAATGAAGGGGCCTACATAATCAAAAGAACGTGATGCGCCCAAAGTCTGTACAAAACAACAGAATGTGGCAAACACGGGAAATTGGACAACCACAAATCCTTCTAGGGCAAACCACCATCCCACAACAAACCCTTGTGGGGGAAGGGTATCAAGCCACACCACCCCCCTCCCAAAAAAACCCCAAAAAAAGAAAAGAAAAAAAAAAAAGAAGAGCCAAAAAAACAAAAAATCAAGTCCATGTACGTGGGCATGTGCAGGTTATTTATTTATTTATTTCTGGGATGCTTGATCTGAACTCAGTTCTGGCAGGTGCTGCACATATGAAGACAATGAAAATGGGGATTACTTACATCACGTAATGAACCTAGCGGAAAACAGTTCCATATGCACTACGAATCATCTGAATCAATCCATTTTTGAGTCACATGCCCACTTTGTAGTTTGTACATAGCCAGAAAAGCCAATTTTGGGCAAGCTTTCAGCTTGGATTATAGTGGACTAAAAACCAAGTCAACTCCTTCGCACCCTTTCTATGAACAGGCAAGCAGTTAGCAGTTTTTAAATCAACGAACAGAAGCAGCCTGTTTGCATTCAGCGCATGGATTTAAAATGTGGCCGATCCACGACGAAACGGCCTCATTGGAAAGGTTTATGAGTTAGCCGAACCATAGTTACCGGATTCTCTCCACCCCCAGCGTATCACAAACCGATTCTCGCGAACTGGAACGCGATACTTTAGTGTACCAATTCCCCAAATCTGACGAATTCAGCGAACCCATCTCCTATCACAATGGTTTTCCATGTCTTCATGATTCATAGGCCAAATTTTGAAGAAAATGGAAGGATTTTTGAGGTTGTTATGAATGGGCAAGCTTTTTACAGAGCAAAACCAGGAAAGGAAAGAGAGAGAGGGCGAGAAAGAAATAGGGATTAATCTGAAAATGACGCCCATGTGGAGGGGGGAGAGAGAGGGGAAAGAGAGAGAACCCTCATAATTAAATCATTTTGTGACTGTCTACAACATGTGAAGTTTTGAATTAGCGGACTAGATGTACTGGAAGCGACCCTCGCGTACCGGATTCTCCGCTAGGCAGCGAATCACCTACCCGATCCGTCCCCCATACCGGAGCGTACCGCGTTCTAGGCAACTATGAGCCGAACCGCATTTTAGTCGTGATATGGACGTTATTTCTGCATTAGACTGATTTTTCCATATCGCGACCAAAACCGCAATCGCACCAAAATCGCATTTTGAATCCTTGAATTTCAGTGGTAAGGCTACTACATCAGAAACACCCCCGACCCCTGCCCAAAAGGAAAAAATGATAAATACATAAATCCACCTGCCTATGTGGGAGTGCAGGACTCCTGGGGTTCGGAATACCCTTTTTTAGTCAATTGACAGATATCAAAACAACAGCATAGTAGACCTTGCATATTCATCAGAAGCATCCTTAGAACATACTCAGTTCAAGGCTTCAACCATTGGTAATATGTATTAATGTGCTCGTACTGACATTAAGGCTTCATTAGTTTGGTTTGTATTTGGGCCAGCAGGCCTTGAATTTTCAGTGGGTAGAGTTGTGCACATCTGACTAGAGATTAGAGAACATACAGCATAAGGCAGGAGTTTGGTACTAAAGTTTTCTTTCCCATCTTTGGTTGTAAGCAGAGACTAAGTCATAAGTTAACTTACCACGGCCTTGGGCAGGTGGTGCTTCTTCACCATAGTCATAATACCCACCAAATCCTTGGCCATATCCCCTTCCTCGGCCTCTGAAGCTACGACCTCTTCCACGGCCTTGACCTCTGCCACCATATCCACGCCCAACATAGAAACCACCTCCGTAATAATCCCCTGGTCCATTATAGCTCCCTGTACAGAATATAACCCCCCCCCCCCCAAAAAAAAAGTGAGTGCTTTCGTGAATGCAAGAAGTGGTAACACATACACTAAAGGCTCTTTTCAATGTGATATGCACCACAAGCAATATAAGAAGTGTAATACAAGCTTTAAACTAATATTACAAGGTTACAAGATGAACAAGATGTTAGTTGCAAGAATCTTTTTTCAAACAAATTTCAATAGTATGACTAACAATATTTGCAATGACAAGGAAAGAAGATTGTTTTATGATGCTAATTCCATGTCAATCTTGTCCATTACCACAAAGCAATTGAAGTTATAAACAAATATGAACTCTATTAATCTAACGTAAAACTAGGGTCACACATGGAAGGGCGAAGGAAAGAAAGAACTCTTCTCCAATTCAATAGTATAGATAAACATAACGTACATCTGGGCCCCTTCCTCAACAAACCCCCCCCCCCAAAAAAAAAAAAGCGTGAGACCCTAGGCTGGATTTAAGAGACTTGGTATAAAATTGGTGTACATAAGAAGCATATTTTCAGATGCAAGGACAAAAGGATCTTCCCAGAATTCGCAAGCTCCCGAAGACAGTCCAAGGCTCCAAAACTAACAACCAGTAAGAAACACCCAGAAAGAATAAGTTGCACCATTATATATTCGTCACCCTTCTGAAGTCCGGAATGCTAAGCCTCAAATGCAAAAACACCACTAGAACTACAAGCAGCTCACTTAACCTGCTGCTCCCCCCCCCCCCAACCCAGCCCGCCCTCTGGATGTGCATAATTTTGGATCTGGGAGCTGAGTGCTACGTATACTGACTATGTAATCACTCACATTTTTTCCACTCTCTCGTCTGCTTGAATGAATTTTTCACTCATAAGACCTATATTAGCTCGTTTCCATCTCATCCCCTCCATGACGAATGACCTGTTAAGTCTGTAACATGAAACTGGACTAGATACGCATCCAAACTATATATGATAACAAAGGGGATAGATAAGCCACAAGAAACAAACTCAGGAAACTTTATAGTACCTCTGCCCCTCCCTCTGCCTCGGCCACCACGACCTCTGCCGCCCATGTTCAGAGAGCCCTCTACATTGCCAGGATAAATTACATCAGTTTATTTGTGTTTATATACATATTGCAACATAGTAGGCAATATGTTTTCCACATAACACAAAAGAAAAAGTTTCACCTCCTTCATTATCAACATCATTTGATGGCCTCACTTGATCTTCAGGAATGGGACATTGATATCTACAAAATAAAGAGAAATAAAAGAAAATCCGCAGAACATCAACAGAGTCACTCTTATAAGACTTGCATTAATGGCAATTTTTTCCATACTCCTTTTTTTGGTTTTTTTTTTAGGGGGGGGCATCTCTGATTCATCAGTAACTAGAATGCTAAGATCAAAAATTTTGATAACTCTAAACAAAAACAATTGGGGTGGTGGGCCACCTTTAAATTCATCCATGGATTCAAAATGTGGCCGCACCGCGACGAAACAGCCGCATTGGAAAGGTTTTGGAGTTGGATGAACCGCGTTTTTATGCTGCGATCGCGCGATATGGAACGCAATGGCCGTATTAGAGCGATTTTGCCCTATCGCGACCGAAACCGCATTTTGCATCCTTTTATTCATCGGTGATTAGAATGTTTTTTTGATAAGGATCAGTGATTAGAATGTTAATTATGTAAATCTTGATAACTCTATAAACAAAAACAATGTGACAAGATAGCTAATGGAACAGCACATGCCTGAACCACAATATTACGCTTCAGCTGTTTGACAATGCATCAACCCCTCAACAACCCCCCCCCCAAAAAAAAAACCAACCCAAAAACCTTTAAAAAAAAAGGAAAGAGACCAAGTTGGGAGTCTGTTACTGCCCTTCAACCAAGCACACATTTCTCCTATGTAGAATTACCACTAACTTCAACATAACAAAGAAGTGTTGAGGACAGGGAGGGGGAATGCAAGAACAATCGAACATAGAAAGGAAGGCTTGCTTGATTGCAAATGTAATTTATAAATTAGAACTAGATTAGCATATTTACCCTATTGAGGATGCATTCAGCTCCTTCTTTGACAAAGTAATTGTGATCATTGAGACATGACGTGTAGTTTCAAGGCTGCAAGAAAGAAGACAATTAATCTATATATATTTACACACACACACACACACACACACACACACACATCAAGAGTACACATTATACACGGGCATCAGTGAAGAACATAAAAAGGTTAATTATATCGTACGGAAGAAGGCCTTCTTCTAGTGGCTCCCACATGTCAGTTATATCAGTTGACCCGATCGATGTGATTTGGTGAAGACCGATGATTCTCCTCTGAGATAGATCAAGTCCAGAAAGAATCATTTAGTAAACAAGTGGGAAAATGGAAGACAAATAGCACGCCTACGCTGGAAAAGTGAACAGAATCCACCTTAATCAGCTCAGCAATCATTACAGTTTTGTTGATGGCTCTACCCATTGCCTTGAGAATCACTTGATCTGACCCTTTCTCCTGATCATTAAAACAAGACCCAAATAAGCTAAAAAATCTAAATAACCAATCTTTTCAAGATTGCAATTAACATTAAACAAATCTACATGACCAAAAAACTAAAATTGGGCAAAACCAACAAAATTTTGTTTGAAATAACAATAGAAGTAACATCCATTCACGCATATTGCCATCAAAATTTACATTAACTTTTTTGGCGCGAATTACTCAATCCCATGACTACTTTTTCCTTTTGCTAGGAATCAAGCATACGAAAATCAAAATTCCCATTAAATACTCAACATAGAACGGCACAAACATACAATCAATTACACATTACACCACCAAAAACTCAAACAAAAAGAAAAATTGAGAAGAACAAAAAAAGAAGTACCTGGAGAAGAGTGGTGGCATAGGTAATGTAATTACGCATACGACCTTGCGTAGTAATTCGAATTTCATTCTCATTTATCGGCGTCTCTTCCTTGGGCTTCTCCACCCTCTGATACCTATCCATGTCAACTCCTCTCTCTCTCTCTCTCTCTCTCTCTCTCTCTCTCTCTCACAGACTAAACACCAATCAGGATCAGAAGAAGAAGCTCAAGATCTCTAAAATGGAGGAGAGAGATTGAATACCTAGGGTTAGGGTTAAGCTTGAACAGCAGGGAGGAGGTCTCAGTTAGAGGAGCACCACTCTCTCTCTCTCTCTCTCTCTCTCTGTGGTCTCTCTCTCTCTCTCTAGAAGTATATTCTGGAAACTACTTGGATTTGATTATTTCGTCCGTTAGTTATTGTTCCTCCCCAAAGAATGCGTTGAAGATGACTCGTGTGTTTTTCCTTTTTCTTTTTCTTTTTTGGAGAGGAGAGAGAAAGGGAAGGCCCGGTCTTATCGGCGAGAGAACCGGGTGTTGGGGGGGTTTGGGTGGTTGAAACTTGACATATGGACGTGCTCTCCACTTTTTGAAACCAGGTTCAACCGGTTTGAATTAAATGCAATGCAGATATAGATATCTTTCATTTAGTCCGGTTTGTTTGACCAGACGTGTTTCTCGTTTGACTATGTTTGCGTTTAATTAATGTGTCATTAAGAAACCACCTACCCTCTCTTACATGTTGACTTTAGTTTATTAGTATGATGTTTAATTTCTCAGAAATATTTAAATTAAGAACCAATTAAAACTAATAAGAGTGAAGTTATGTAATGTGTAGTATAAAAGTGCATTAAAAAGATAGTATTTAATTTGAGACAAGCAAAATAAATAGACATAAATCCTGTGTAGCAAACAGTTGTTCATTTGCATTGGTTGTTAGTTGTTAATTATTTCAATCAGTTATTTACATTAGTTGTTTTTAGAAAAAATATTTGGTAAAATTAGTCGTTTTCATAACATGTATTTGATAGATTTCATTTATGTCCATATCTCTTATTTATTACTCAAGATTTTTTTTAAAATTACTTAGTCACTTATTTGTTTTTCAATATGAATTAAATTCATGTAATATATATAAATTTCCTTCACTCATATAATCCCATTTTATTACTAATTCTACCAAATATAAATTAAATCTTCTTATTGATTTATAAATGACTTTTTTTAATCTAATTTTCTTTTCAATCTAAACTAAAAGGTATGTGATGTTTAAGGCTCATAACACAACCTTGTTTTGTTGTTCACTTAGACAAATTTCTATTTAGTATTAGTCTAACTTTCTTTCAATATGAAATTTTTTTTTTTTTGAGTGGATAAATTGAAAATTAAAATTTGCATTACATTTAATATTACTATATAAAATTAGCTAGAATTAATGGTTTTATCTTTTTATCAACCGTTAAAATAAAATTCTGAAGGCATGGGTTACTGTGGATCATTATTTAATTAATTTGAAGATGCAAGTTAAAACTTAACAAAGAGAGTACAAGAGAATATATGGATTTTGTTTATGATATTTAATCAATGGTATTTTAGTCTTTGATATTAAAAACCCAAACAACTAACTTGACAAGCTTGCAAACTTTAACTTTTTAGAAAACAGTTTTTTAAGATGAAAAAGTTATTCCAAAAAGTCATTTACCAAACAACCCAAATAGCTTTTTGATTTAGTCAAACAACCAAAGTCACCCCCAAAAAACCATTTTTAAGAAAAAAATTCATCTATCAAACACCCCATAATATTAATTATGAGATAAAATATCATTAAATTTTTACATTTAAGGGGTTTTTTCCCCAAATATAAGTAATTTCATGGAAAAAGTAATTAAACACATAGACACAATATTTCATACTTAAAATCCAATATAAGTATTTATCTCAAAGTAAAGCTAAACAGTAGGACTTTGAATACATTAGTAATTGCCACAATAAAGAAATTGTCCAAGTTTTTTTTTTTTTTTTTGGGATAGCCAAAGAGCGGGTTTTTATATAAGATTGTCGTTCAAATAAGTACACATATCATCAGAAGCCAAGTCCATGATCGACATTGACACATCCTCCTTCCAGATTCTAGAAATAGAATTGTAAGGTTGGAGGTGAGCAAAATCATGGGCTACTTGGTTCCCACCCCTTTTAACACAACTCCAGGCATAAAAGGAAAGACTAGCAGCAGTTTGAAGAATTTCAAAAATGTAAAAACCTAAGACAAAATGCATAAGAGACTTGTTTCAAGCTTGGAAATTACTGAAAGGTTGTCACCCTCAATGATGATACTGGAGAAACCTGCTTGTAGGGCATGCCGTAAATCGAAGAGGCTTGGTTGGCGAGGAGGATACAAGCTTAGCTTCATGGTAGACTTTGATGAAAGCAGTAGCCCTATCGGCCAGCCTTTTAGGGGAACGATCTAGGGATCAAAAAATAAAGTGGTTTCTAGAGTTCTAGATCTTCCATAGCACCCCTGAAAACTCTCCCAATTTTCCATTGGTAAAGAAAGTAGAGGCAATGAGAAAGCAATAAAAAATAGAAGGGTACCTTTGGGACCAAAGATCGGCTACAAACAAGCTAGAGGACCAAATTTCGATAGCCAGATGACATTCAAGGAACGCATGGGAAGCAGTATCTTCAACGACTCTACAAATATTGCACGATATGTTGAAATCCTCTAGTCAACGAGCTGAGTTACTGCAAGTGGGCAAAACTCCTACACTCAACTTCCACCCAAAGAGTTTAATTCTATGAGGGACGTTGAGATTCCAAACCGACCTCCATGGATTACTTGGAGAGCTAGATGTAGGCTCCTGAGCTTTCTTGATGGAACTCATGAGGAAATAAGTTGATTTAACAGTGAACTTGCCGTTTGGCGTAAATTGCCTGATGAAGACATCCTCTGGCCATGAGCAGCATAGTGGCATGTTTAGGATAGACGTAACATCGCAGGGATTGAAGGTTCTTCGGATGGTATCTTTTTTCCAACAACCCAAATCAATATCAATAAGATCAACAATTTTTAGCAAGTCGTCCACAGGACCGGGTGGCTTAATTGGAGGAAAAGAATAGGGTCGTGGAAGCCATGGATCGTGTCATACTGCAACATTTTGACTGTTCCCAATCATCCACCAGGAGCCTTTAGAAATAAGATCGCGGACGCTAAGGATGCTTCGCCAGGTGAAACTGGGTCGGTGACCCAAACCAGCCAAAGGAATAGAGCAACACAGGAAGTATTTGGCTTTGAGCATACGGTTGGGAAGTGAATGGGGTTGAGACATGAGCCACCAAAACTGTTCAGCCAATAAGGCTTCATTGAACGATTCAAGGTTGCGGAAGCCCAGGCCACCGTCGTCCGTCGTCCTTCTTATCCTGTAACTTAGATGAATGGACCTAGTGAATCTTACGGCCACCCTTATTATGATCCTACCATAAGCCACTAATGGATGACTGAATGGATGAGCATAGGTCCTTGGGTAATTTAAAAACACTCATTACGTAAGTGGGGATTGCTTGGACAACTGCCTTTATTAGCACTTCCCTACCCGCCCAAGAAATTAGCTGGTCCATCCATGAGGATAAACGTTTGCAAATGCGGTCCTTAAGATGCAAGAATAGCTTCTTCTTCTTTCTACCTACATAGGTTGGGATCCCTAGATATTTATCGTGGGATAAGACCTCTTTGATATGGAGGCAACTGATGATATTGTCGCGATGTTCTTGGGGCACGCTCTTAGAGAACATGACGTTAGTTTTGTCGTAATTGACTTTCTGGCCAAAGAATCTTTCAGATAAGTCAAAGACGTGTTTGATAATTCCAACTTGCTCCCATAAGGCTTTGTAGAAAAGGATAGAATCATCGGCGAATAACAAGTGGGATATACTTGAAGCATTCGAGCAAATTTGGAGGCCGACCAAGGATTTTGAAGCCACTGCGTGAGAAATTAGAGACGAAAGCCCTCAAAGCACAAAAGAAATAAAAATGGAGAAATAGGATATCCTTGGCAGAGACTCTTATAAGGGATTACAAAGCATGCAGGTGCTTCATTAATAATAGATGATAAGATAGTTACGTGAAAGCATTTCATCACCAGATTGATGAATATGTCAAGCAGGCCCAATTTGAGCATAATTTTCTCCAGAAATAACCATTCAACTATGTCGAAGGCTGTGCTCATGTCCAATTTCAGTGCCATAGCACCCCCAAATCCACCAAGACCGTGCATATAATGAAATAGCTTGTAGGCAACCAATATGTTGTATGTGATTAAACGACTAGGAATGAAGGCATTTTGACATTTTGAGATCACACAAAGGAGAATTGAATTCAGTCTATTAGAGATCACCTTAGTAACTATGTATAAATGACGTTGCATAGACTAATCGGCTGAAAATTTGAGAGAAGCACCATATTCAGTTTCTTGGGGATGAGGGCAACGTTCGTGTGGTTGAAAGTGGGAGGAAGTGGAGCACCGTTCAAGATATCGAGTACAGCTTTTGTCACTGAATCACCAACAATGTCCCAAAAGTGCTGAAAAATGAACAGGTTCAACCCGCCGGGCCCCGAGGCCTTGTTAGGGTGCATCTGCTTAATGGAGGAGTTGACCTCATCTTCGCGGCACGGAGTCAAGAGCGACGAGTGCATGTCACCGGAAACTCAAGGTGAACGTGTTGCATAACCCATCCAAATCAGACAGGTCTGACGAAGATAACAAGTTATGGAAATATGCCACCATTACTTGCTTGATTGTCTTAGGTTTAGTCTGCTCATTACTCTCAGGATCCACAAGTTTCGAAATGGTGTTTGCTGTCCTCCTAGCTAAGGCTCGAGAGTGAAACCATTTGGCATTGGAGTCACCATGCTTGAGAAAGTCAATTCTTGATCGTTGAAGCCAAAGAATCTCCTCCTTCTTCCTCCATTCACTTATAGCTTGGGGAATTTCTTCCCTTCGTAAAATGTCATCAACCCCCTGGAGTGAGAATTCGAGGGACTTGATTTTGCTTTGGCCTTGACCGAAGGAAAATGAGTTCCATAGAGACAAGGCTTTAGCACACAAAGCGAGCTTCTTCTCCACGGCTTCAACATTAAGCGTATCATTTTCCTTGTTCTAAGTTGATTTAATAACCTTCTCACAATCCTTGTCAAGAGCCCACATATTCTTAAACTTGAATCCACGTTTGGTGCGCCGAGACCCGCTACCATTGCCCTTAAGCTTGAGAATGATTGGGAGGTGATCAAATAGCTTAGCATCAATGTGAATCTTCCTTGTCATAGGGAATAAGAGGGACCATTCAATGGTGGTTCAATACCTGTCCAGTCTCTCTTCCACAGATTGGCCAGCGTCCCGGCGATTCCACCATGTGAAATCACAGCCATTGAAGCTAAGATCATTAAGACGACATGTAGAGAAAGTCTTTCGAAAAAGATCAAGGATGAGCTAGGGCTTATATAGACCACTCTTCTTCTCGAAATTGAACCAAATTTCATTAAGGTCTCCACCCACAAGCAACGGCAAATTAGAGCGATTGTATAGGTCTCAAATAAGTTCACAAGTTGGCGCTTTATGCTGATTCTCAGGCTAGCCATAGAGGCTCATAAACCTCTACTCCTCCATAACCCCAAGCCCCTTAACAACCACAACAATGTGGTGGAGAGACATGGAGAGAAGTTGAACATCCAGACCTTTACGCCATAGCATGGCTAAACCTTCGTAGCAACCTCGACTGTCAATCGTAAAACCATTAAAATCTTTCAGTTTCTTTTTAATAGCTTCCATCTTAACAATACTATGCTTGGTTTTCGAAAGGAAGACTAAACTTGGTGAATGTCTCCGTAGAAGGTTACAGAGATTAAGAACTGCCTTAAAGCCCTTTGCAACTTAAGCATAGGACATTCATAGCTCCTGGTGGGCCCAACCTCCGCTATTGGAATGGTAGGATCAGACGATGTAGAATTGTTGCTCTTGACAAGCTGAACTTTCCTATCACTTATGACACTTTTACCCCTATCCTGTAGCTTTTGTTTGAAAGCATCTGTACTTGGAGAGATGGTTAAGACCTTATCTAGAACCATACTGTCAGGGGTGATCGGAGTAAGGCCCTTAGTATTCACAGGGACGTCACCGGAAGATGAGTATTCATTATCAAAACGCAGCTTGGTGCAGGCTTTGAGAGCAAATTTGTTGTCGTAAAAGGCCAGAAATAAGCGCTTCTATTCGAACCTTTCTTACTCATCAGTACATCGTAAGGATTTAATGGGTGAATCCCTAAAACATTTGCCATACTGAAGAAGTGCTTCATCGAGAGATGGATCCACCGTTACGCAGTCTTTCAAAGTATGTCCCAGTTTGCCATACCTGTAGTAGAATTCGGGCAGCTCGACTAATTTAAAGGATATCCATATAGGATTTCCTTGGACCATCACCCTTATACCTCGACATAAAGGTTTGGTAACATCCACATCCACCTGGAAATTTGCGGATTTGTCGACTGCAGTAAAGGTTGATTAAAAGTATTGCCCCGTGCTTAGCGCTGGGAATGATGCTCGTATTTGGTAGAGAGCTATTTGGTCTCAGAAAGGTTTTTAAGCCTATTAACTGTTTGATTTTGATTAAAAAATTATTTAAGCTACTTAGTTAAAGAGTTTATTTGAAATAGCTTCTTTAAAGAGGTTTTTGATATTTATTACTAAAATGATCAAATTTACCAAATATTTTTTTCGGACAAAATTCAAAAAATTGCTTTGAGGTACCCCACTTTCCGTATAAATAATTTTTAGGGGACCATGTTATTAGAATGTACTCTGAGGTGTATAGTATTGTCAGGTAATTATTAAAAGGGTCGTGACAAATGTGTGAGAGTGCCGATAAGTTTTTGGCGGGAATTGCAATTTTAATGAAATGTTCCAATTATACCCTTCGTGAAAGGGTTAAGGTATAACATAAAGTGTTTTGAGTTAAATACCTCCAATTTTCTCTCCTTCCATTCCATTTCTTTCACCTTCAAAGCTTTCTCTTCTTCTCCACTTCTGAAGAAGGCCATTGAAACAGGGGAGAAGAAGGTAAGTTTGTAAAAAAAAGTTTTTGGTCTCTGTTGTTATAAACTATTGAACAACCCATTTCTCACACCTTCAAAGTTCCCTTAGTTTTGCATAACCCTCTTTTGTTTCAAGCTCTCTTTGTTTTGCTACCTTATGCTGACAATGGAGTATTACCAAACATTCAACAAGAATTGTCAGATATTTACAGCAGTAATTGAATTAATCAGTGGTTGGAATTGTTGTGTGTGAATTTTTTTGGTCATAATGTTGGTGGAATTGAATGAATTTAATGTTGACATGCTCAGATCTGAACGTGAACATGCACAACCCTCCGATTTTCAACTGCAGATTACCAACCTCTTCACTTGCTCCTTCTTCGTTCAACGATTGTCTTCAGATTTCAACTATGGCTTTTCGATTCGAAGGACAGATAGTGTTTGGGGTTGAAGAAGAGAGAGACAGAGAGATGAATTAATTTTGAGAGTTTTTGGAATTCTGAAGACTAAGAGACATTCACACACTACCTTATACTTCGCGGATTTTGATAAGGGTATTTATGTCATACAACAAACTCTCATTGGCACTTACACATTTGTAACTGGAAAGTACCTTTTTAATAATTACCTGACAATATTATGCACCTCAGAATACATTCTAATAACATGATGTTCAACTAGAAATTATAATATTTTATACTCTTTTATAGTCTAATAATTGCTCGAAATAAATTATTAAACTAGAATTTTAATATTATTTTATTTATTTACTTTGTAGGAATTGAAAATTGAGGAAAAGATGAATAACTAGCCCAAAATGAAATTTGGATCAAGTGGGAAATGAAGAAGGAAGACAAGAAAGTAAGAAAAATAATGAGCCACACCGCCCCCTCCTTCTCCTCAGACGGGCCAGCCAACCACGTTTTCGGGCTTCAGCTTCTCGGCCCATTCTCACGCCTCCCCTTTCCATTAACCCAGCTTGTTTTCTCATTGAAAGAACATGTGCCTGTCACGGGAGAGTAAAACGCAGCCCCCTCCCTTTCTTTTTCTTCTTCCTCTTCCCACGAACAGTTCCAGCCCAGGAAAACCCAAAAAAACAGGGACAGCAACCATTCGTGTCTCTTCTCTTCCCATCCCAGCCATGGCGTCTCTATCTCTCCTCATTCATTCCATCTGTTACTCCTTAATCAACCATCATCAATGGGACGGTTTCTGATATGGTAATCTAGAAGATCACCCGTTTGGGAAAGAAAAGGGACCTCAAAAATTACTGATGCTAGATCAAGGTTGAGTAGAGATGATTTGTAAGAGTGAGAGAGATAGGAGGAGATAATATTCATGTCAAAATCTGCCATTCCTCCCTTACATTCAGTGCATATATTAGTAGTATTACAATGGTTTCCCCTTTTCCCGGGCTAACTAACCTTGCCAGCTCATCATAACAACCAAGCAAAATAAGGAAATAAAACTAAATAGCAGAAATTACTAAAAACAAGGAAAAACGAAAATGAGTCTGCCTGCATCAAAGCTCCTTTCCTTTGACAGCCTTGTCCTCAAGGCTCAGTGATCAAATTGGAAAATCAGGGTATTGTTGTTCAAAATCATTGGCAAATACCCAGGAAGCATGACCTTCCTCTTGATTCTCCCACTGAACTAGGTACTGAACAGCGGGTTTGTTCTGTCGCTTGACAACTCTCCGGGCGAGTATCTTGTAGGGATTACACAGCACATCCACTCTAGTAGCTCTTAACCATTTAGGAATATAAGGGTGCTCCAGCAGTCTCCCCTTAAATGGCTTAAGCTGAGATATATGAATGGTAGGGTGAATCTGAGCTTCAGGAGGAAGAATGCGCTTGTATGTAACTTGGCCCACTCTAACGGAAATCTGAAAGGGTCCAAAATATTTAGGACCAAACTTGTTGTTACCCCTCAATCGCACAGACATTTGTTTGTATGGCTGTAACTTCAACCAAACCCACTTTCCTACTTGATATGTTTTGTCAGTTCTATGCTGATCTGCCAGTTGTTTCATCCTTTGCTGAGCCATAGTTAAGTGTTGTCTCAAAGTTCTGATCATTTCTTCCCTCCTGGCCATGGTCCTATCCACATGGATACTGGCAACTTCTCCCGGTAGATAAGGTAAGTGCAATGGGGGTGGTTGATTGTAAAGGAGCTCATAGGGGGTAAGCTGTATAGCTGAATGAAAGGTGGTACTGTACCAAAATTCAGCAAGAGGAAGCCACTTAGACCATTCTTTAGGGGAACTCAAGCACATACACCTTAGATATTGCTCCAAGCATATGTTGAGAACTTCTATTTGCCCATCAGTTTAGGGATGGTAGGCTGAAGACAATAATAAGTATGTTCCCAGTACTGAGAATAGAGATTACCAGAAGGAATTCAGAAAGATAGGGTCTCTGTCACTAACAATACTCTGAGGCAACCCGTACACAGCTTGGAGATGTTGTCCAAAAAGGATTGAGCCACTATTTCAGCTGAGTAGGGATGAGCAAGAGCTATGAAATGGGCATATTTACTTAGTGTATCTATCACGACCCAAATGACATCCTTTCCATGAGATTTAGGCAACCCTTACATAAAATCCATAGTAATATCTTCCCATACTCCATTAGGTATAGGTAGAGGCTGCAACAAGCCATAAGGGGAATGATGGTCATACTTATAAGCCTGACAAATTGTACATTCTCTGATAAATTTCTGCACTTCTTTTGTCGTACTTTTCCAATAAAAAAAACTGTTTGAGCCTTCTTAAGGTTGCATCTCTACCTGAATGCCCCCTACAGAGGATGTATGTACCCACTGTAATATTTTTCCTTTGAGCTCAGGATTGGGCCCTACCACCAATTTCCCCTTCCTTCTCAATTGGCCCTCCAAAAGTTGATATTTCGAAAAATGAGTGGGGTCCTGAAGTTTTTGCTGAATGATATGCTGCACTATGGGGTCTTGCTACCATGATTGCTCAATTAATGCCATTAAATCAGATTAAATGGTGGACAAGGCCAACAAAAGAAAATCAGTTCCAGGAACTCTAGACAAAGCATTAGCCACTTTATTTTCCACCCCATGTTTATAGTGAATTTCATACTGAAATCCCATGAGTTTTGTCAACCACAACTGTTGGAAAGGTGTTGATAATTTCTGCTCCAGAAGGTGCGTCAAACTCTTCTGGTCAGTCCGGATAATAAAAGGCCTTCCCAACAGATATTGCTGCTATCTTTGTACTGCAAACACAATAGCCAGGAGTTCTTTTTCATATACAAACATCTTCTGCCATCTAGGACCCAGTTTCTTGCTAATGTAGGCAATGGGATGCCTATTCTGCTGCAGGACTGCACCTATGCCATGAGCTGAAGCATCAGTTTCAATTTCAAAAGTTGCTTCAAAATCTGGTAAAGCCAATACTAGTGCAGTGGTCATGGCCTTCTTTAAGGCTTTGAATGAATTTTCTGAGTCTTCGTCCCATTTAAACTCCTCCTTCTTGAGCAAATCAGTAAGGGGTTTACTGATGCTAGCATAACCCTTCACAAACCTTCTGTAATAACCTGTAAGTCCCAAAAAACTTCTGACATCTCTTTGGCATTTAGAGGTAGGCCAAGAAGTGATTGCCTCAATCTTCCTGGGGTCAGTTTCTAACCCCTACCCCAAAAATATAATGTCCAAGATATTCCACCTTGGGAATTCCAAAAGCACATTTATTTTTCTTAGCAAATAGAACACTATCTCTCATAGTTTGAAAGACTGTCCTAACAGGGTCCAAATGTAACTCCATGCTTTTGCTGTAGATGAGTCTGTCATTAAAAAAAAACTAGCACAAACTTCCTTAAATAATCCCTAAACACAAAGTTCATGAGGGACTGAAAAGTGGCTGGGGCATTAGTGAGCCCAAAGGGCATCACTAAAAACTCATAATGCCCAGAATGAGTCTTAAAAGCTGTCTTAGCAACATCATCACTGCTCATCCTTACTTAGTGGTACCCTGACCTCAGGTCAATCTTGGTAAAGACCATGGCTCCGGCCAATTCATCCAGTAACTCCTCAATGAGGGGAATAGGAAATTTATCCTTGACTGTTTGTTTGTTGAGTTCCCTATAGTCAATACATAATCTCCAAGATCCATCCTTCTTGCCCACCAATACTACAGGGGATGCAAAGGGGCTGGCACTAACTTGTATTATTCCCTTATCTTGCATTTCAGTAATCAACCTTTCAATAATATCCTTATGCTTGAGTGGGTACCTATAAGGCCTAATGTTGATAGGAGATGTTCCTTCCTTCAGGGGTATCCTGTGATCAAACTGCCTCCTTGATGGAGACAACCCCATAGGTTTCAAAAAAATATCCTCGTACTCCTCTAAGAGAGCCTTGATGGGTTCAGAGACTGCGAAAGGGACTGCAGTGAGAGACATCAGGGAAGGGGTAGTATCTTCAGGTAAGCACTGTAGCATGAACAACTGTGCAGCATGTTGTAAAGCTTTTGGAAGGCTCTCTTGTGACATAAGTTGAACCTTACCTCCCTTCTTACCTTTGAGAATATGCAGCCTGTTGTTATAGGTGAACTTCATTTTCAGTTGTTTGAAATCCCACATAATGGTGCCTAAGGTGGACAGCCATTGGACTCCTAAAACCATATCACAACTTTCTAAGGGTAGGAGGTAAACCTCTGAATGAAACTCAGTACTATGAAGGGACCACTTGAAGTCTTTGCAGATATAGTGGCACTGCAGCCTGTTTCCACCAGCTATTGTCACTGACTGAGCTGTCACTGCCTCCAGCTTGCAGCCTAATCTTTTTGCAAATTTTTCATCAAGGAAGTTGTGAGTGCTTCCTGAATCGATTAATATGTGAATTTGCTTCTTGCCCATGTGTCCTGTAACCCTCATAGTCTGGAACCTCACATTGCCATTCATTACATGTATGGAAATCTGAGGAGTGATGTCCTCTTCCCTTAACTCATCCTCATCTCCAGGTTCTTCCACCTCTTCTTCCCCTCCCATGTCTTCCATAACCTCCACCAAAAACAGTTGCTTTCCTTTGGTACCACACTTATGGCCTTTATCAAAGGGTTGATCACAGTAATAACATAGTCCCTTTGCTATTTTTTTTAGCCCTTTCTACTGCAGGAATAAAACGAGGGGGTTTCTGCCACATAGTAGTTGCAAGTTTGGTATTGGATATCTGGTGGGGGTATTTAAGGGTTACACGTAAGGCTTCTGGTGAAGCTTGGACAGGGTTACTAGGAGGTGGATGTACAGATTGCATGGGAGCTGGGACAAAATAGGTTAGGTTTCTGGGGGTCTTTCAGGGGGTATTTTGACGGCCTGAATATGCTCCTCCTGAAATCTGGCATGCTCAATGGCCTCATCCAAGGTTCTAGGATTGAAAGCCGTTACGAGAGGTTTGACAGCAGGTTTCAACCCCTCAATAAAACTTTCCAAAAAATAAGATTCAGGCATTGTGAGAGTTCTAATTAACAACAGAGCCTTCAGCTCTTCAAATTTGGCAAGATAATCATCTAATGCCCCAGTTTGCTGCAACCTATTAAAGTCCTCTACTATCTTACTACCCAGGTTGTCCCTAAACCTAGCACAAATGTCCACAATAAATTCATCCCAGGTCAATCCTCTCCTTCCAGTGATACAGGATCTGAACCAAGTCTTAGCTGCCCCTCTTAAATGTAGAGAAGCTAGGTCTACCTTTTGGTCATCAGCAACCTTACACAACCCAAAATACCTTATGCATCTTTTAATCCATCCCTTTGGATCATGGCCATCAAAAAAAGGAAATTCCACTTTAGGATTAAACTGTATCTGATTACCTCCATTGAACCGATTTTCGGTTGTCCCTTTATGTACAGCTCCAAATACCCTTCCAAGTTGCTCTTCCCTTTCTCCCAATCGATTCAGGATTTGGTTGAGCAGCTGCTGATGTTGTTGATCCGAATGTTGTTGCTGATCCTGCATATTCTTTTGTGACTGCTCAATTACTTGCTGTTGCTGGACAGCTATTCTCTGGTTCTGGTCAGTAATTTGCTGTTGTAACCACTGTCTCTGTTCTTCCATAATTGCTCTAAGAGATTCTTCCATGGCCGAGAGATTGCAAGTGGTAGCCAGTTTGCAACGTTATTTTTAAACCCAGCAATCCAATCGCTCTGATACCAATGATACAGTAATCTAGGAGATCACCCGTTTGGGAAAGAAAAGGGACCTCGAAAATTACTGATGCTAGATCAAGGTTGAGTAGAGATGATTTGTAAGAGTGAGAGAGATAGAAGGAGATAATATTCATGTCAAAATCTGCCATTCCTCCCTTACATTCAATGCATATATTAGCAGTATTACAACGGTTTCCCCTTTTCCCGGGCTAACTAACCTGATGCTTGCTAGCTCATCATAACAACCAAGCAAAATAAGGAAATAAAACTGAATAGCAGAAATTACTAAAGACAGGGAAAAACGAAAATGAGTCTGCCGGCATCAGTTTCAGGCAATTACTTGGGGGCGACTAATCAATTTTTCGGTGGCCTTTAATGGAGGTCGAGAGCAGAGCAGGAGGGGGAGATGGGTAGCATATTAGGGTAGGCAAGAGTAGAGTTTGGAGTTATTTTTCATTTGTTTTCTTTTTTAGCAGACTAGACTAATGAAATTGTGGGCTTTCACATTTGAGTAAGGAGTTGGATTTGTCACTGAATTTACATCTCCCGATTTCGAATTTCTGTTCATACTCCTCTGTTTCGATTTTGCTGTACACACTAGACGTGGGAATCGGTTGCTCTATTCCTTTGGCTCTCTGTTTCGACTGCTCGATAGCTCAAGTTGTTCAATCCAGGCCAATTTACCTAGTGGTGTTGCTATTCTGGGCTCTGACAATGTGAGTCTGGCTGGTTCCTTGTCTCGCCTCTGTACTGGTTTGTTTTTCCTTACCTTGTTCAATGTAAACCCATATTTGATTGCCTGAGGACTTGAGCAAATCAGGACATTAACTCATTCTATATTAACGTATGTCTGTTTTCTGTTGTTTCTTTAGTTTAGTAATTTGTTTGGTAGAATAATTTGGCCTTGGTTATGTTAGATTTGGCATCTAGAGTTAACTTTGACCAGAATTTTGACAACCTAATTTTACAACACCTCTGAGGATCGACGCCCATAAGTGTTACAACGATAACCGTATATTTGCAGTAAAACTACAACACATGGTCTCTTAAAAATTATTTCTGCAGAAAGTGGGGTACCTCAGAGCAGTTTTTTGTACAAAATTACATCAAATGTCATTCACAAAAAACCTTGTTCCCTTTATTGAGATCTTGTGTTATGATTATGTGATCCCAAATTTTACAACACATATATGAGGATCATACGTTTAAATTAATGCTTTCAGTTTTAATATTTTTAAATCTGAAAAAAATTATGTTAATTGATATTCCATGATAAATAAATACTTTTGTGTCACATAAATGTCAATTGCTTTTTAGTAAATGAAAAATAAGCTCTTTCCTTGGTTGAGCTAATTGTCAAACCACGGTCCCCAGATTCGAAAATTGATAGGAACACCATTCAGAAACTTCCTAGTTGGAGACAGCTTCCACGGCTAGATGTCAACAATTGGAGTGCTCTTTTATATTGGTAGGCCTATTAAAACAGACAAAGCAACTGTAAATTGTTCAGGCATGAAGAGATGTGCATGAAGAAGAGAGAGGAAACTTGTGTCTGGAGACCAATTCAGAGAAATGAGGCTCCTACTTCGGAAATGATCAGGAATGACCAAGACCAAGTTTCAGCTGATGAAGAAGTAAGGAATCGAGGGTCATCACAGCATTTGAAGCTCTAATACCGCACAATGTTCTAGGAGAGTAGATAAGTGTTGATGTTGCAGGGACTCATACATATAGCTTACCACTATTTTTAAGAAATGTAGAAACCTCTTATTGCATTGACTTGAACTAAGGACATGTTCATTTTGTTGGGAAATGAGTAAAGTTGGTTGAGATTGGTTGAAGTGGATTGAAGTTGTTATTTTTCATTAAAATGGGTAGAAGTGGGCTGAAATGGGTTGAAGTGGGTTAAAGTTAGTTGAAGTAGGTTGAAGTTGAGATTTTTTTGTTAAAACTGATTGAAGTAGGTTGAAGTTAGCAAATTAAACTTTAACAATGAAGAGAACAGGCCCTGTTATCCACGAGTAGAGAGCTGTAGCTAGAATCACGTTGTCAGGAGTGCAAGAATAGCTTCATGATGATCTTATGAATAAGGAGATTCAGAAGCTTGAACAAGAAGCGGGGGAAAACTACAATTCTTTGTTATCTGCCTCACGCAAACTTATGTTGCAACAGAGTAAGATGGATTGGACAAATATTGGGGATTATTGTTCAAAATTTTTCTTTGCTACGGGGACCAAAAGGAAGATAGCAAAAGGTTATAAGTGAAATTTTATCAGATAGTCTTGTTAGAAATGACTAATTTCATTAAACACTTTTTTTTAAAAACAGTTAGTACAATCAATTAAGTCAGATAACCAATAACATCTAATAGTTAATACAATAAGCTAACAATTAGTTAACAGTTGATTGCCACACAGTGCCGATAACCTTTTTTGGGGGGTCTGTCAAAGCAACAAAAAGGTGGTATAATACAATTATAGTACAATGGGGGAGCGAAAAATTGAACCTGCAACCTAATGTGCGCAGGATTTCAACATTGATCAATGGGCCAAAGCCTCATTGGTCGTGACAATAACTTATAATGGAGAAGTTCAACACTTGCAAAGTAAATAAAGAAAAAGTTATTGTGTTGGTAAATGGACCCAAAACCATGATACTAAGGATATTTTCCCCACGAGTGTGTTTGATGGACGGTTGGCAAAAATCCATTTCACTAGATTATCTAAATTTCTTCGACTCGAAAAATTGAAAATGGTCCCAACTTTTTGTTCAAATTTAAAAATTCAAACAATTGTTCATGCTCGACTTGAAATTTTGATTCAAATTCAGGTCTGAACATTTGGGCCCAACTTGTCTGAATTTGTGAACCAATTCAATTTAGGACAAATTTGGACAATCTATTTTCCAATAATTAGGTTTAGGTGTAATTTTGGTTCAAATTTTCTAGAAGTCTTTATAAGAAAATTTGGATAACCGGGTTTGAACATTAAAAAATCATATCCAAGACCAATCGCATATAATTTCGATCAAAATGTCCAAAATTTATATCACAAATTTGAATATTTTGACAATTAAGTCCATACATTAAAAATGAGAGTTAGAGTTTGAGTCTGATTAGAGTGCCCAAATTATTAATGCAAACATGATTAGTTATGAAGTTTGATCAAATATCCAATTTGTCCGAACCTGAATTGACCTGATTCCGAATTTTTTACCATCTTCGTTGATGTAATTTATAATTAAAAATAAATAAATTGTTATTATATTAATTATGAGATGACATACTACCTTATAGAAGATGGAATATTAACACTTATTAGTCTATGAGAGTATGAGACTGACAATGCTTACTATGCCGGTATATAGATTAGAATCTCAAGAACTATTTGGTTAGATGTGAAAAACACTGCAATGTAAACAAATTTGTGGTTACATTTCGTTATCCTGCTTGATTATAAAAAAATATTGCAAATAACCACATTATAATTATAACTATCATATACCATGTAATTATAATCGGATTACATTATATTCAGCAACACATTAAGTCGGTACTTACTTAAAAATCGGTTGAGAGACAATGAAACTACTATGATATGTACATGTTATTTTCATCTTTAAAATTTGGCAATTCCTCTTCTGATGCCGTCTTGTTGTACAGTTGCACTTTCCAATTCCCATTATAAGTAGAAGTTTAACAACAACCAACCACTCCAACTGATGTCGGGGCTTACAACACCACACCACCCCTGAAATAGATATACATAGGTTACTGGACCAAAGTCGCACTTTTGAATTTTTTTGCATCTATCATTGTTGCACGTCTAAAGAATCAACAATGAGAGTGTTCCAAGAGAAAAGCAGGGCTGGAAGTGAACATATCATTGATTGTCGATGAAAGTCCTAGAATACATATTATCAATTAGGGTAGCCCCACTGTATTTGCTCCAAAAATACAACATAAATGATATGCTTAGGGCCTATTCTTTTTGTGAGTCAATTCCAAAAAACCAACCTCAACCCACTTCAACTTACTTCAACCTATTTCAACCCACTTCAACCCACTTTCACTATTTCAACCAAGTTCAATTTATCACAACAAAAAAATTCAACCCACTTCAACTTACTTCAACCTACCTCAACCTTTTACCCATCCCAATTTACCCACGAAAAAAAAGACCAATAAGGTCCAAAACAAGTTAATATCAATACTCGTAAGAGCGAGCCTAATGTCCTACATTGTTTGCTGCTTCTTACCACTTCACGTAACTCTTGCAGTTTCACACTGCTCCATACACAACTCCTTACGACTTGTTCCAGAAAACTCCGTTATGCAACTTACAACTTCTAACGACTTAACGGCTACTGAGTATTGCTAAATCTTAAAGCTCTTTACTGCTAACCATCAGTTTTAACTGTAGAAAAGAATACATCTTTTATGAGATCCAACTCCAATAGAATAGTTGAAAACAATCAACATAGGAAAACCCTAAGCCCTTATTTCACAGCCATCAAAACATATGAGCTGTCGGTGTACTCTAAATTTCCAATGTTTGACACCCTAATTGTGAAAAGAATTTTCCCTCCCGTCTTATCCCCACCGATGGATCCAATCAGTGTGGCAATAGCATCCCTAAGACTAAGAGCAACGCTGAAGGCCAAAACTCAATGGCTCAAAACCTCAGCAAGGCAACAGAGCTACCAGTTCCGGTGCATGTACTTCATTATTCATTGGCATGCATACATGAAAACTCCAGACTGGTCAGGTTGATGAAAATACTCCCGCTATTTCAAAATAATATCACATTATTTCAAGAAAAGAAAAAGGAGAAAAAAACAAACGCGGACGTAAATAATAAATTTGAGAGACAGAACAGATGGAGAAATTTAACCCTTCATGAAAGCATAAAACAAAATGGAGGTACTGTCATCCGGGATTAAGCAGGAGGAAAGCCATATCAAGCCATCCAAAGTGGTCTCTATCTTCTCCGCCTCCCCTCTCAGACAATTGCCAGGTAACATCACACGTAGTCAAATCTTATAGAAATGGAGTACAGATACAGAGAGAACAGCGACAGCCACCTCAAAGCAGTAACAAGAGTATACATTAAGTAATTGTCGGCTGCCTGCAATGTGAGCAAAGTTGAAGCTCAGTACATGTCGTAAGACCATACTCAAATTTTCAGGGATTGATATTTCCAGTGATCTGTCTTATATGAGATTTCCGGATCGAATTTTTTTGTAAATTTCTCAAATCTAGAGCCCGGACAAGAGAGATGGTACGAAATTTTATTCCAGTTGGCTGGTTGGAAAAATTTCCAGTCTGAAATTTTCTCATGAGATGAATGAATAGGAACACTATATGCGAAATGCATCAAAACAAAAAGGAACATTACATATGAGAAATTCTACATAAGCAAGATAATAGAAAGTACTGCAAATTACGGAGTAGAAAATAATCAAAACCCTACCCAAAGTATAATATGATAAAAGAAGAGCAAGGCATACCGAAACATTTGGGAAGGATGAATCATTGAAGCCGATGAAATGGATTTCTTTCAAGTGGATTGTGATTGGGAGAAGGAGATGCGGATGACTGATCCACACACTGAAGTGGCATGCTTGCAGACGAGAGCTTCACTTGCCTGTTCTTCCGTCTCAAACAAAACCAAGACTTGTTTCTTCCCATTTGCCTCAAAAAGCTTGGTGCTAACAACCAGCCCATGTTCCTCCATAAGGTCCACGATCTCCTCCTCTCTTATATCTTCAGGGACACTGGATATGTGAATCATTTTTGTTGGAGAACAACAGTACCTAAACTGCTTCGCAGCATTCCGGTTGAAGCGATTTAGGTTTGAGTTCTGATAGTCACGGGTGTCTGGCGAGGGTGTTATGTTCGGGTGCTTGGAGTAGTTCACCTCTAGACGTTTCCCGAACAGCATAGCTCCCTGTGGTATGTCAGGACAAAAAAGAGGGGGCTAAGTAATAGCCGTATTCTGCAAGGCAAACATAGATCAAGAAATTGAATCCTCAAGCGTGATATCACTTAAAAGCATCTTTGATGGGCCCTCATTTAGAATCTTCAAATAAAAATAGAGTAGCCAAAGAGATTTGTGCATTGAATTGAACATTTGTGATTCATGCACAGACAAACAGGCAGACAGGTGAGTTTCATTAGCATACTGGCTAGTTACCTATATTTCTCTAGTCTTTTTCCATAGCGGACGCACTAATTAACATGCCCAAGGTCAATTTTCGTTAGTATACGGGCATTAAGCCCTCATTGAGCTTGTCCTACCAAATCAACTGTTTTACTTTTCATCCCAAAAAATTTTTGAAAAGGGTTGTTCTGTTTATTGAATATTGAAGATAAGGGTTTCAACAGTGGAGACAATAGTCCAGGAAAATAATCAGGCAAAAATACTGTCGTTAATTGTTGCGAGAGAGACCTGAAAATTCGCAATATTATACATGATCTTATCAACTCAGAGGTGGACAAAAGTAGGGAGAAAATCCAGTCATCTGGAAATTCTAAGTGAAACTTGCTACTAATTTAGGACCTGAGACTTTTTGTTTTTCCCTTGCCTGTGAATGTGGTTTGTTTTTCTTTACTCTTTTTTTTGGGGTCTTTTTTGGGGGGGGGGGGGGGGAGTTGTTAATAAGGACAACCCACCTAGGATCCTTGTGCAAGCTGCGAGTTAAGGCCTCCAGGTTGGGGGACACATGACCTCATAATTGTGCTACATGAGAAACCCACCCCCCGTCTCAAGGGTCTGGAGAGGTCTCAGTAAATGCAAGTACATAGATTGTTACACCAACCATCCTTTTTGATCTGAAGAAAAATAATAAAAATAGATTCTAAAACTGTCCCTATATGCAGATCCCATTAATTACGTAGGGTCACCATAGTAATGGACAGCAGGGAAAGGAAGGAAATGAACCAGGAAAGCAAATCTCAGATAAGATGGGGACCAAACCTTCAAGAAGTGCACAGCCAATTCAGCCTGAAAACCATCAGCCATTTCAACCAGGGCATGGTCTGGTTTACTATGGAGGAGTTTGATCCTTACGATGTTCCCATAAAGTGAAAATAAATTAAATAACTTGTCTTCATCTATTTTCTGGAAAAGAAAAATTAACACTGCATCATGAAAGGAAGGAGAGCATCCAATTTTCTTCGCAAAGTAAGCCAGCATGCTGCATAACCACTTACATCAGGATTTAGATTGGATACTATCACAGTGCAACGGTCATTAGTACCACTGATCCCAGGGGGAAGACCTCCAGCAAAAGCTGCCATGGCCGCAGCGTTTCCCATCTAGATGCCAACAAAGAATGCAAATGAATCAGTTATATGGAATACATACAAAATAACTACATAACGCACCAGAAAAGAACACTAGGAAGGCTGTAAAGGAGGGAGGGAGGGAGGGAGGAACAAATGTACCCAGCCTGCCTCCAAAACAATATGGTTTTGAGATACAAGGACACTGGATACTAACCTGTGAATATGCAGCTGTAATAAGGAGTGCAAATCTCATTAGTATAAACTCTAGTAAGAACACCATAAAGTATCAAAAGCCAATCAAGTAATCATGTACCTGGACCAGTTGGGTATCCAAACATTCCTGCCGCATCACCATAACCAGGCTGTTCCAACAAGGCCATTCAAAATATAAGCATCAGAGATGCAGGCGCAGAAATTAGGCACATGTTTTTGCCTCCTTAGGAGAGAGCAACATCTTCAAAAGGAACCCAATAAGAAAAGTGAGAAAGAGGGTATACACACTTGAGAACTTCTGCCTCTCTGTTCCGAAGGAAGACTAGGGTTTGTAAAATCTCTGAAAAATAAAAGCCAGAGAACGCATTCAAAAGAAGCAACTTGAATTTCAAAAAGCACAAAATCAAATTTTAACCCAGTTAGACAAACCTCGATCGATCGTTGTTGTAGTTCACTTGCAATTCTGTTAGGCTAGCACACAGCAAACCAAATATATAAGACAGCTGTCACAAACACAATGGGTTATCACAGTCAGATTTCAAAAGGGGAAAAAGTAGATACGTAGTACTTACTTTGAATATTGTATATCTAATTGACAGCAACCATCATAAATGTTACGCCCCTGCAAAGTTCAGCAGGTATTAGTCTACACAAGGCATTAGGGCACTAGGTTATTCATGCCTCAACAGTTACAGATGGCATACATGAAGTGCACCCATTGCAGAAGAAGCACTCTGGTGTGTTTCATACTGGACAAGGGCCTGAAAACCTACACAATACGCAGTGCGGCAAAACACAATTGAACAAAGTTTTCACAAATACGCAGTGTGGCACCAGTTCAATATCTACGTCAATGGCCATAGAACTTATGAAAGACTTTCAAGGCAAGCACACGTGGGAGCAAGAAAAAAGACGCTAACCTGCTGACTTCTGGAATGTTACAATTTTCTCCACAAACCCATACGGAGAAAAGACTTGATGAAGAACATCAACAGTGATTGGGTAAATCACATGATGTATACTAACCAGCAGGATGCGATTCGGTTGCCCATCCTGAAACAAACCCCAAGAAACGAATAATAATATCAAACAAATATGAACAAAGAAATAGTACATAAACAGCTTTATTTCATCATTAAACCCTTTTGCAACTCCAGACCCATATTGATGTACATAGCCTTACTCGCCCTTACACTCAAGTTCATACAAGCACAAGGATACTGGAACAGTAGGGATAGGGTTGGGAAATCAAGTGACTTAGCAAATGATATAGAAATACCACACTTGTTCACTTGGGCAGCCACTTTAGAGCATCTAGGATACAGAAACACCACCAAGAAGAGCTAAAATGATGTAGGGTATCACCACTTCAGTTGCCAACTCAAGATACAACCACTGTTCGAGAGAAAAACTGAGTTCTACTCAAGTTATTTGATTTAAATCTAATGATCTGTCTGTTTACAAAACGGAAAGAGGTTTTACATGACCTCCTCTCTTACACAATCCCACAGCTAGGATTCAATTCAAACACTTAAGATGCTACTCAGTTCAGCCTAGGAAAAACACAAACAGATTACACTAAGGCCAATGCCAGAGTGACACCTATTCTGCTTATTCAAGTGCTTAAAAGGTGTCACCCAACTAAATGTAAGTGGCTTAAGCTAGTACGTCAGAACACTCCTTAAAAGACAAAATTACGCTACTTGCAGCTTGATTAGATCGAATGATCATCATTCTGGGTCAGCAGCAACTGGTCCAAAGCCTGCTTTCTCTTAACTTCAGCTTGTAAAAAGCACTCCTTGAGGTAGCTAGTTGCCATATTTTGAAGGCTCACTTGATAAATATTTCGGCACATTTTCAAGGCTTAAAAGCAGGTGGAAGATGCAAGCCTTGAAGCCTTTAAATTTCCCTCCAAAACTGGCAGCGTTGGAATCCAGCCTAAATTGGACTACTGAGATGGATGATCTGTTTAGACCTTGTATTGCGCTCACAGAATGCAGTAGCCTGTCTTATTGGATCATAAACAAGTTAGGCTAAGGGGGAGGGAGATTGGTACGTATCCCTCTCATCATGATCAAACCTAATCATGCTCACAAATACTAGCCAGTTTCTGGGATTGGAACTGGTTGGCTGCTGTGGTTTCCTTGATCTTTTCCAGTCCTGGACTCATTTTGACTGTCTCCACAAGCTCAGCTGTGTCAGAGATGCCACGATCTCCATCAGCCCGCTTCTTGAGAAGAGTTTGCCCTCAAACTGGGTAACTCCTCATTGTCCACATAATATGGGCTGAAATCAGCCACATTGAAGGTGACTGAGACAACATATTCCCCTGGGAGATCCACCTTGTAGGCATTAGCGCCCATCATTTCCAAGATCTCAAATGGACCATCTGATCTTGGTAACAACTTGGATTTTCTTTTGCTAGGAAATCTCTCCCCTGAGGTGGATCCAGACTAGGTCTCCAAGTTGGAAATGGCCATCTCTTCCATGCTTGTTGGCTGGAGTCTTGGTTAGCTCATTACTCCTTTCAATTCTGGCCCTTACCTTAGTGTGAAGATACTTGATCTCTTCTGCTCTTTTGTTTGCTTCCCAACTAAACTTAGTATGGTGGGTAAGGGTACCAAGTCTAGAGGTGTAAGGGGATTATGACCATACACAATCTGGAAAGAAGACATCTTAGTAACCTTGCTTGGGGATCTGTTGCAGGCAAACCCAGCATGGGGAAACAACTCATCCCACCCTTTGATGTTCCTCCTCTTCACAAGTACCCTAAGCAAGGTACCTAGTGTGCTATTGGTCACCTCAGTTTCGTCATCAATCTGATGGCAAGTAGCACTAAACTTAAGCTCAGTCCCCCATCTTCCTCCAAAGGGTGAGTCATAAATGACTTAGAAACTTGGTATCTCTATCAGAAACCATACTTCTAGGGATACCATGAAGCCTTAGTACTTCCCTAAAGTACAAATTTGCTACATTGGAAGCATCATAGGTGGTACGGCAGGAAATGAAGTGAGCCATTTTTGAAATCCTATCAATCACCACCATAATTGTCCCTGCTCCTTTGGATCCTCGGTAACCCTGTGATGAAGTCCAAGCAGATATCTTTCCAAGGGCCTAATGGGAAGGCAATGGGGAGTAAACACCTTGGGGAAGCACATGACTCTTTGCCAAATAACTGGTTGAGCACCTTTTGGCAAAAGGATCAACATCTCTCACCATCTTAAGCCAATAGTAGTGCTCTCTGCTCTCTCAGCCTAGAACAAGTCTTGTCAACCCCAAAATGTCCTGCCAGGGCTCCTCCATGTACTTCTTGAATCAACAGCTCCATACCTCCCTCCATGCACAGTCTGTTTCCCTTGAAGAGAAAACCTTGATAAACATGAAATGCCCCTTCGCGATGTTGGGAGCACTTCTCAAATAGCTCCTAGAAGTCCTCATTTATCTTTACTGCTCCTTGAGCGGCTCAAATCCAAGGACTCTAGAGTCAAGAGTGGCTAAGAGCAAATATCTCTTAGAGAGAGCATCTGGCCCCTTATTGAGCCTTCTGGACTTGTGGTGAATCATGAAGTGGAATGATTGCAAATATTCAACCCATTTGGCATGTCTAGGATTGAGTTTGTGCTGACTTTTGAATGAACTTAAGAGCTTCATGACCAGAATGCAAGATGAACTCTCCACCAATCAAGTAGTGCCTCCAGTGTTCTAATGCCCTTACGATGGCATAGAACTCTTTATCATATGTGAAAAACTTCCTTCTTGCATCACTCGGCTTTTTATTGAAATAGGCAATAAGCCACCTCCAATTCCTACCCCAAAAGCATCACACTCCGCCTCAAATACCTTGAAAAAGTTGGGTAGGGCTAGAATAGGGGTACTGGGAGCTTCTCCTTGCCAGGTCCATTTGAGCTTGATTAGTCCACTCAAACTTCTTGCTTTTGAGAACTTAAGTCATTGTTGTCATGAGTGAGCACAAATTCCTCACAAATCTTCTTTAAAAAGACGTTAAGCCATGGAAGCTCCTAACTTACTGGGTGGAGGTGGGAACTAGCCAGTCTCTAATGGCATTGACCTTGCTTTCATCAACCTAGATGCCCTGAGAGGAAATCACATAACCAAAAAACATAACTTGTGAAGTAAAGAAATGACACTTCTTTAGGTCACTGCAGCTTCTCTTGGCTAGAAACTAAAGTACCTGATGCAAATGATGAGCATGCTCTTCTTCAGTTTGGCTATAAACTAGAATAACATCAAAGTAGACAACCACTGACTTTCCTATCAAGGTCTTTAGCACCTAATTCATCAATTTCCTTAATGTGAATGGTGCGTTGGTCAAGCCAATGGCATGACTAGCCATTCATACAAGTCCCTCTTGGTCTTGAAGGTTGTCTTCCATTCATCCCCTTCACAAATCCTGATCTGATAATAAACACTCTTGAGATCAATCTTAAAAAAGATTATGGCATCATACAATTCATCATACAGGTCCTCTAGTCTTGGAATAGGGTACCTATACTTGACTGTAATCTTGTTTATACCCGTATTGTCCACACATATCCTCATACTCCCATCGTTTTTAGGTACTAACAAGGCGGGCAGCACAGGAGCTTAGGCTCTCCCTAATCATCCCCTTAGTAAGCAATTCATCCACTTGCCTCTGGATGTCATTGGTTTCTTGGGGGTTCATTCTATAAGCTGCTTTATTCGGAAGGATGGAACCTAGAACAAGGTCTATTTTGTGCTAGATGGAGCTCTTTGGTGGTAGTCCACGGGGAATCCCAGTGGCGAAGACTTGTGTATACCCAAATAGAAGAGGTTGTGGCAGAGAGTGGACTGTAAGTGGAGTGGTCTCAGGTTCTATATCTAGGAGAACCAGTTCTTACACTTGATCAAACTCATACTGCTGAGATCTAAGCAAAGTAGTAAGAAAGACATCCAGTTGGGGGGTGTCCTTTGGTCTTTGGATCTAGGATGGTTTGAGAGGAGTGAAGGTGATTTTCTTATGGTCCTTGGTAAAGGAATAAGTGTTCAATCTCCCATCGTGCATGACTTCTCTATCAAAAAGCCATAATCTTCCTAAGAGGACATGACATGCATCCATGGGTATCACATCACGCCAAACCTCATCCTTCTAGTTCTTGCCAATAGTTAAAGAAACTAGGCATTTGGAAGAGACTTAGATACCTTTGCCCCAGTTAAGCAATTGAATGGTATAAGAAGATGGATGAGGGACAGTTGGGAGCTTGAGTTTGTCTATCAGAATCTTGGAGACCACATTTGAACAGCTCTCTCCACTTATGATTCGTGCGATGACTTTCCCTCCTATGGTACACTTGTGTGGAAGATAGCCTCTTTTTGCTCTTGATTTTCAAGGGCAGCAACTGAGAGCTCTCCTGACCACCAACATCTCTCCCTCATCAGGACCCTCCTCATATTCTTCCATTTCTTTAGTCAAAAATATCTCCTTGCTTCCTTCCTCCATGACCTCATAGGCTGCTTGGTATTCAGCCAAGGTCACCATCCTCTTGTTAGGACACTCAAAAGCTATGTGTCCTAACTCTTGACACCTAAAACATCTTTTAGCATCCACAAGTTTTGTGGCAGGTTTAGTAAGAGTCTTAGGGGCAATGGGTGAGTTGACTTTGTTTTATGGTGCGTAGTTCAATCTTGGAGGGTTTTAGGGAGGGTTTTGAAAAAGATAGAATCTGCTAGGTGGTTTATAGGCTTCTCCTTTCCCTTTGATCTTCCTTTGTCAGCTCTACCTTGCAAGCTAATACTCTACCTTGTAAGCTAATGAACTGAGCTCATCTAAAGTTGTGTAGGGGTGCAACTCCATTATATGAGCTATTCTCTCCTCCAAACCTTCCAGTTATCGGACTGAGGTTTGAGTCTCATCTTCCCTAAGATCACATTTGAGCAACAATTGCTCAAATTCCCTTATATACTCCTCCACGCTTTTTGATCCTTGCTTAAGTTATGAAGCTTCATATAGTTGTCTTGTAGGCAGTGATCTAGTAGAAATTTAGCCTTTAGTTTCTCCCTCATTTTCCTCCAGGATTTGATCATCCCTTTCCTCTTTTCGACTCTCTTGGCAACCACATTCGACCACCATATGGAGGCATACTTTCTCGGCTTTAGAGCAACCAGCTTAACTTCCTTCTCTTAACTTTCTTCTCATCTAGTGCGTGCTTATACTCAAAGATTCTCTCCACTGTTTGAAGTCAGTCGAAGAACAAGTCAGGGTCAAGCTGTCCCTCAAAATAAGGAATATCAACTCAAAAATCATTCCTTCCTCCTTCATGTCTCCTGTAATGCCTTCTTTCCCTACCTCTAGAAGAAGCATCAGTAGAGGTGCCAAAGGGATTGTCATCCTCTTTGTCTGAAGGTGCTGAACTGGAATTTTCATGTATGTTGTTGTTGCAGGACTTTATTAAGCTCCTATTTCTCTCTCTCTCATGAGCTTCCCAAGCTGCTACTTAACTCTACCCTCAAGCTTAGCCTTCTCTCTAAGAGCTTGCACAGTAACCTGTTCTGACATATTGTTGGTTCTTTGTGGATTGAAAATGTGTTTGGGACTACAAGGTTGTGTTTTCGGTCATAGAAGTGTCCTAGGAGAGTTGCCTGATATCAATTGATGTACCTAGCTTACTCACCCTTACACTCAGAAGTCCAAGCAAGCACAAGGATACTAGAACAGTAGGGACGGAGTTAGGAAGTCAAGTGACTTAGCAAATGATACAGAAACCCCACACTTGTTGTTCACTTAGGCAGCCACTGTAGAGCTTCTAGGATACAGAAACAGCACTTAGAAGATACAAAATGACCTACTAGGAGTTTGAGAGAAAAACTGAGTTTAACTGAAGTTCTTTGATTCACATGTAATGATCTAGCTTGTTTACAAAAAGAAGAGAGGTTTTATATCACCTCCTCTCTTAAACAATCCCACGGCTAAGATGCAATTCAAACACTTAAGATGCTAATCAGTTCAGCCTAGGAAAAACACAAACAGATTAGACTAAGGCCAATGCAAGAGTATTCTGCTTATTCAAGTGCTTAAACGAGGTGTCACCCAACTAAACGTAAGTGGCTTAAGTTCATACATCAGAACACTCCTTAAAAGGCAAAATTAAGCCACTTGCAGCTCGATTAGATCGAATGATCATCATCCTGGCCAGCAAAACAGCAACTAGTCCAAAGGCTATTTTCTCCAAGCTTCAGCTGGTTAAAAGCAATCCTTAAGGGAGCTAGCTGCCATCTTTTGGGGGCTCACTTGACAAATATTTTAGCACATTTTCAAGGGTTAAAAGCACATGGAAGATGCAAGCCTTGAAGCCTTTAAATGTCCCTCCAAAACTGGGCAGTGCTGGATTCCAGCCTAAACTGGAAAGCTGAGATTGATGATCTGTTTAGACCTTGTCTTGTGCTCACAAAATGCTACAACCTTTCTTATTGGATCATAAACAAGTTAGGCTACAGGGGAGGGAGATTGGTAGATATCCCCCTCATCATGATCAAACCTGATCATGCTCACAAATACTAGCTGAACTGGGATTGAAACTGCTTGGCTGTTGTAAATGATCCCTGAACATCGTTATGGTTTCTGGACCTGGACTCATCTTGACTGTCTCCACAAGCTCAGTGGTGCCTGATCTCCATCACATATCCTTTTTATATGATGTGCCTTCTAGTTTTGATAAATGCGAAAAGCCTTCCTACGTTCCAGACTAGAAAATAAGATTCTATTACTTATCCATAGAGAATGAACAAACAAATATTGCTTCCCGCTTTGGCTGACGGAAGGCATCCTAGCATAACTCAAAATAGATGAGTCGCAACAAATGCAGATTACTTCTCTAGAAACAGGAAAATATTATTCAAAAGTGTGGGTTACACTGAAATATGAATGTAGAAATTTGTAAAGAGTGTTCTAGCCATCTAGGATTGGAAGGTTTGTGCGAGCGTCCTTGCCTATATAACTGGCATTGCCAAGAGGTCATTTTGTAGATTAAGTAATAGGTCGAGCATGTGATGAGGTAACCTCATGAATGTCCAGCTTCAAAGATCCATGTTTGAGAATTGTTAAAGCACCACCAGGTTTTGTTTCGTTTATACTGCTTTCAGTTGCCATATTTTGCTATAATCATCCAAGAAAGACCAAAAGGAACTCTCAACAATTAACCAGTGCACCTGAAAAACTCTACCTTTTAAATTCCTAATTCACACAAACACACAAATACAATAGATATAGGCACCATAGATACCTTTTTTGCCGCAAGCAGTTACTCGAAACAGCTTCACACATCAATAACTAGCCCAACGAATCACCACAAGTTTTTCAAACATACTTTGTCGTCACTCACACATTACCTAGGAAACTTTCCAAAAGGTACCCAGTCTAAGAGTGCTCCAAGCCAAACAAGTTTAATTGTGGAGTCGTTAAAGAGTGTGTTCCCTAAAGGGAAGGTGACATATTTTGATAATATAAGTAGTCATATCAAAACCTTTCAAGCTTTCTTTTAACCGCGCCTGGGGTATTACATTATTGTCAATTACTCTGTAATTGGGATGATTAGACCCAAGAGTCCTTTGGATTGCAATTACAAGGCAAAATGACAAAGAGCATGGCCTTGGGCAATAATCTAATGCATGACGTGTTAGTCATCCACCTCACAAGTCAAACTTAGCGAGCATACATAGATCAAGTAATTTCATTTTATTATAGACTTCTGAAAAGATTTTCACCGACACCACCCAGCACTGACTATGGAGGGTTGCCTCCATTCAAATCTCCCCAATGCTGCCATAGGCAAGATCCACATGCCATTGTTGTAGGTCTGCATGCAGGGAAGCTGTGTGTGGCTACAGGCACAGGAAGGAGTGTGGCTGCAGGTAACAGGGGAGCTGTCTGTACAGGTGTAACGGAGCGGGTGTGAGAAGTGAGTGGGGCCATTTATGGCCACCGGTGGAGAGGTACATGTAGGGTTGAGGGTTTGGGAGTGGGGCAATGTGAATGGATGCATGCATATGTAAGTATGGACAGGTTTAGGGTTGGAGTGCGTGTGGATATGAACATGTGTGCATAGTTGTGCGCATGAGTGTGTGCACATCCATGTCAGCATGCATGAAAGAGAGCGTGTGGGCATGAAGGTTTGTGTACTACACAGACCATGAAGGCAAGTGTGTAGGGACTTGGACACGTGTGGGAATGTGGGCATAGAAGTGTGGGTTCAGGGGTGGAGTAAGGGCGCAAGCATCCATGGTTAGGGGTGTGGGTACGCATGCAAGGGTTTGTACACACACACATGCCCTATCACACCCCTATAGCCACATCCACACACACTTGCACACGCACGCAGACATTATGCATCAGTACATGTGCACCCACATACTCGCACAGCCACACTTGCACACACACGCACACGTGCACCCACCCGCACAAACAAACATGCCTATAAATTCACCTGCAAACTTAGTTTTAAAAAGCGCAAAGCGCACTGAGGCGCATAGGGTCCCAAAGTGTGAGGCGCAAGGGGCGAGGCGAAGGCGCACACATCATGGATGCGAGGAGCACTTATAGGCAAAAATTTTTTTTTTAAGTATTTCATATCTCACAAAGCATATTTTGCAGAAACAAGTTAGATAAATGCATTAAAAATGTTATTAGACATCAATATGACTATTAACACCGCAAATAACCTTGAGATATGTTATCTTATCATCGTAGTCCCCCAATGCACATACTCATGGTACAAATTTGGCTCACTTTTTAGCTCCCAATGAAGGGAAAGAAGAAAAAAGGTAACGGCAGGGCTAAGAAAGAGAAGAAAAGGGGGGAAAATATAGCCTCGCATCCTTGAGACGCACCTCATCCCCTGTGAGGCGTTGACCTGGCAGCCTCACGCCAAGGCACGCCTAGGCGTGCCTCAGGCGGGCTTTTTTAAACTAAGCCTACAAACTAATGCATCCTCACCCACCCGCACTCCCAACCACACACCCACAAACAGTCGCCCACATGGACACACTAACACATGCAAGTGGCACTAATGCATGCAAGTGGCCCGCACACCACACCATTGAACCGACAAACACCCACTCAGACATACACACGCCTCACGCATTAACGCAGACACATGTTCGTGCAGTTCCGCCCGCCACCCCAATGATGTACACACTCACAACCCCCCCTCCAAAAAAGGAAAAAGAAACCTCTCATACTTTCACAGTCACACACCTACCCTATCCACAACCACTTACCCCCAAACCCACCATGCACACATACACGCAAGTGCGGCTGCCACCAAATCCATACCCAAACATCCACCCCAACACCCAAACCAAAACACATGAGGACGCACTCCCACCTCCTCAACCCACATGCATGCCCAAGCCTGGGAGAATAATGGGTATAGCTAATAACAAAGAATTGGACATCATTATAGACATTGGAAATACAAAAGCAACGAGGGGAAACAGTAGGCGAAAAAAAAAAGGGGTAACCCCGACAAGCCATAACGTGGATCCCCAAGTTTTACCATGCACATCGCAGACCCCAAATCCAACATAACAAGATACAAAATGCACTAACCGTATCACTTTTACGTTGCGTCTGATCTGTTGTAAGTTCTTGATGCGAAGAAAACTGCATGTAAACGTTCCGTCCCCTAAGGATGCACAATTGACAAATTCTAGCATAAGATTCAAAATATAGAGATAACGCAAGAAGGAGATTATCACTTCCAACACTCACATTTGGAAAGGCAAAAAGAGCAGAAAACAAACAGGCCCCATAACTTCATATACTACGGCGCCGCTACTCTTAGGACATTCACAGTGATCACTATTACAACATTCTCATCGTGGTTGTGGCAAGGCTGATACTTAATAACCAAATTTAATTGTGTAGTCTTACAATAATACAAGGGAAACAAAGCCAACAAGTGCTGACATCTGGCTGAAGCCAAAGTTACCAAGATCGCTCCCCCCCCCCCCCAATTCCCCATTTTGGATCGTGCAACCCAGATCGTGGGTCGTTTTCATATTAGAACGGAAGGGATTGCGTTCCAGATCTGAGAGCTGGCGATCCCCTTTTCGGAGAGGGTCAAGGAAGCCAAGATCTGATTATGGAGAGAGAAATTTCACAAAGGGAAGAATTGAAACAGACCGCATGCTAAACCAAATTGACAAAGCTTAAGCATAAATGCTTGGACTTTGCAATTCAGATTTCCCACAATCCCATCAAGGAAGAGACAGTAGAGTGGGAGACAGTAGAGAAGATGGTTCAGAGGTGTGCTCTTCATGAAAATTAGGGCTAGACAGAATTTCCCAGAACAAAAAGGTCTGAAAGGCAGAGAGGGGATGAGTTTCATTCATTTGGTATTTTGGTTTGACATCAATTGCAAAAGCCACGAGTTTCCCAATGGACGCAGCGGCCATGAATGACTTCTGAGCTTTTGTAGCAGAGAGAGGGAAGGAAAGGTGAGTGGCATTGATACTGTGGGTCAACTCTGTGGAAGATCCTTTGACCCTTTATGCATCAAGCTTATCTACTGTGGGTTAAAAAGCTCAGAAAGAGAGAGAGAGAGAGAGAGAGAGAGAGAGAGAGAGGAACCATTGGGAAGGGAAACACATATTTATTATAGTTGGGAAGAGGGAAGACATGCACATGACTACCATGATAAGACATCCTTTTATTTGTTTCTAGAAGATAATCAATATGTGAATTGCCTTGAGTTCAAAATTTAATTTTACTAAAATGATCTGAAATTACGAATTCCATGCTGAAAAAAGTTCCAAATGATCCACACCCCGCGTTCTAATTTTTAGGGAAGTGGCGATTCCCCATTCCTGTATTGTGTTTCACGATCCGAACGTTTCGTGATCCTAGTAACTATGGTTGTAGCAACAACTTGCTACTCAATATGTTGTATAACTTAGCAATAAGGAATTACAAATGAATAACATGCACCTAAAAGTTAGTACTTTCCACAGTACCTTGTGGACTACGATATGTATGAAGAAGGCAAGACATGTCATGAGGGGACATGGATGAATTATCTATCCACATTGTATTGCACCAGAGATTGCCTTGTGTCCTTATCTCCTCACAATTTTTGAATTAAGAGGGATCAGGAGGACGTGTCATGATGTTTGCTTATCAGAGTCGTAATTGACAAAACAAGTGGAGCAGTTAACAATAACTAGGAGCTTTGGAGAGAAGCCTTAGAATCTAAAGGCTTCAGATTAAGCAAGTCGAAAACAGAATATCTAGACTGCAGGTTCAATTCGGAAGTGGCTAAGACAAAAGAAGTCGATATTGATGCACTAATACTGAAGGTGAAAAAGTCCACATAGCTAAAGTCAATTATACAAGGCAAAGGGGAGATTGATGATGACCAAGGATTCAAAATGCGGTTTCGGTCGCGATTTCGGTTTCGGTCGCGGTACGGCAAAATCGCCCTAATACGGCAATCGCGTTCCATATCGCGACTATCGCGGCATGAAAACGCGGATGGCCCAACTCCAAAACCTTTCCAACGCGGCCGTTTCGTCGCGGTTCGGCCACATTTTGAATTCATGATGATGACATTACCCAATGTATAGAGGTGTGGTATCAAAATGTAAGAGTGCTTCCGGAATTTTATGGAAAAAGAAGGTCCCAATTACTCTAAGAAGGAAAATGCACACCATGGTTGTTAGACCAACTTTGCTGTGTGAAGAAGAGTGAGAGCCGATTAAGAAAGCACAAGCATGAAAGACGATGGTTAAAAAAATAAGGATGTTATGTTGGATATGTGGTCATATTAAGCAGGACAAGACTACGAACGACGTCATAATAGCTAGGTGGCCCTTGCAAAGGATATGATAAGAGAAGTGAAACCCAACAATTCGAATGAGCGAAGCTACAAAAAATTGCTATTTTGGACACAGCGAGATGGAGGGAGGGGGGGGAGAGAAGGGGGGGAGAGAGAGAGCTCAGAAAAACTGGGATAAGGCTAATAGGCTATCATACTAGATTTAGCTCACTCGCACCCAACCAACGGTAGCACATTGAGACCCTAATTAGGAAAATGTGAAGGTCTAGGATTAGGTCATTGATCTTCGATAAGTAATTGTTACACCCTCTTGAACCTTAGGCTCTTGGTATCCTGTTATAGGCCTCTTTGCCAGCAAATAGCACTTTTCAAGGTTTGTGTACTCACCCTCTTTTCTAACAAAATAGGTAACCTTAGTGCGGCCTTGGTGGGGCATTAGTTGCTCACATTAGGTAGGTTGCTTTCCTAGAGGTGAACTTATTTAAAGATTTTGTTAAGTTGATTAATTCATCACGTGTTAATTTTTATCAGATATTGTACGCTTAACATTATTTATTAGTTGTGTTAGCTGCTGCGTGATATTATTACCTTAATTCTCCCCTTGTTCCTTTGATATTTTTCTAGCAAAATGTCTAAATTTGAAAAATGTTTTCTAGTTTTTGGTGGGTCTTCAAGAATCACCCTATTTGATCGTGGGTTAAGGCTGCTCACATTTGCATTTCCCCATACTGTCCTAATGAAGTGGGATCCACCCGAGGGGTTGTTGCTATTTGATGTTGTACCAATATGGCAAGTAATCAAATATTTTGATTAATAGAGGACATAAGACAGTTCTACAGTATATCACATGTCTCAATTGGGCACAAACACCCCTCACTTAGTACTCATTACCTAGTTTGACAAAGTTGATGGTGATTTGCAATTTACTTTAGGTGGAGATTGCTAGGGTTTAAGAAACGCTTAGGGGTGTCTCGCAAGCAACTTCCTCATACTTCCAAACAGAATAGGGATTATGAGAAGAATAATACCGCACACTTGGCTGGACATTTGTGTAATAGTCCATCAAATTTATAGCTGATGCTACATCCTGCATTTGCATAAGTGCCTGCAGTGAAAAGAAATTATCATCAAATTCTTACCAATAACCCACGCTTAATGTGCCCAATGTTTACCAAGGAGCAAGCAAAGGCAAATTCACATGCTCCTTTCAGAGAAACAACAAAGAAGGCAGAGCATTAAGTCTTTTTCTTCCTTTTTCTTTTCTTGGGGGAGGGGGGTGTTGTTGAGCAAGGACCCTGCGGGTAAAAGTAAGGCCTACTTGCACACCCATGGTGGCAGCAAGGCATCTCTAGCAAGTGATCGAACTTGGACTCCTGATATTCCACACAGAGGATGAGTATCACACACTTGTCCAAATGTATTTCCTCTAGAAGGGCATTCACTCAACTATTTGTACAGCAGATTCCACATTGACCGAACTCAAAAGTGGGAAGAGAATAACCTGGTTCTTGGTACGCAGCATCACTAGCTTTGCAACTGACCCAAATGGTTGCACCAGTTGAAGTAAATCATTCTATAAATTCAAATAAGGTAATCAAAACAAGTTACTTTCTGTACTTAAAAGGCCTAACCCCCCCCCCCCCAAAAAAAAATAGAACCAAAAAAAAAAAAAAGATGAGCATCATGTTACCTCTGTGATTTCATGACCCACATTGCGGACATGAATGACCTTTGATGCTTCTGCCATCTTACCCAGCTACTGCTACAATCTACAATTACCGAATGTCCAACTGCTAATGCATTTGAGAATCCCACAAAATAAATAAAATATATAAAAGGTACAAACTTGTTATCGACTACATCTGAAAGGGAAAACATAGACAACAAAAACAACCCAGAAACATCAAAAACAGGCTAGTTCGAGAAGGGATAGGGAATGGCCAAAACAATCAAAAATGATCTCAAATTTTAGCGAGAATTTTTAGCCAAACCCCAGAATAACTGAAGAAGATTAACTGTACAACAAGATACAAGAATTAAGGACTTACAGTGAGAAGAAGTGAGGAAAGAGAGAACGGTGGGGAGGCTGAAAGGGGTCTGAATCAGAAAAGGGTTATGTGGGTCACCTTGCCTGCCTGCATATCGGGAGCTTTCAGAGAGAGAGAGAGAAGAGAGGGAGAGACAGAGGAGAGTGAAGAATCACAGCCCTACCAGGCAAAATGCGGAAAAGAGGAGTGAAATGTGAATATGATTTTAAATATAAATAAAAAGGCAAAAAGAAGGGTTTTTTTTTTGGGGGGGGGGGGGGAGATGCAGGAAAAGACGATGATTATTCAGACGAGTGCCAAGAAGGATGGGTTCACCCTGGAATGCTACTGTCACTAGTGCCAAGAAACAGCATCACACTTGTTGGAGCTATTATCCATATTTTTTTAATACAAAAACTGTGACAGTGCGTATGCATTGAGAGAAAAATGATTATCTAATTCAAATTAATCTTGTTTGAATATCAGATAAAGAAAAAGAATTACACTTTACCTTCTTTCACCTGATCATATCCTTGCAATAATTTTGAATTAAATAAAGAAAAAAATAATTATCCCTTGTTATACTTGTTTGAAAAAATTAAATTAGGGGGAGCATCACGTCCGAAATTGAGATGTAACACTGGTGAATGAGAAGATTTTAATAAGTTTCTCCCTTCCCCCTCCACCCCCACCCCCCAAGCCCCAAGTATCCAAACAAAGTGTTAGATGAAATTGTGACTGATCAGTGTAATCCAAAGTATTAGATGGCGTTCAACTCTATATCATTATAATAAGAATTGTGCAAAATTGTATCAACAGTGAAGATACATAATCATCAAATATTATTTATGATAAGATAATTACAGTTTGCGAGCTAAAGTTAGTAAGATTTATATTTCGATATGTGATAATTGGTTTGGAATTTTAACTATTGGTGTTCTACTTATTAAAACATTATAGTTCCAAAAAACAAAATAAAAGGTAGTAGAACATTTGCTGTGAGGGCCTGCTTACTATGAGGGCGACTCTTCCCCTCCCGATGACAGTGAGCGACTCTTCCCCAGTAAAGACGAAACTCCATGGTCCCCGGCTGGCCGGCGACATTTACTACTAACCGCCGGTGTCTCCTTTGTGGTCGCCGCTAGTGAATTTGGCTTGAGTTTGGCTACTCTGAAATTGCTTCTTCCTTGATTCGATGAAGTGGTTCCGTCCTCCTCGCACAGCCAGTGGCCCAGTCCCGCCGACCGTCTGGCTCCCTCCTACCGCTCAGCCGCCTTAGTTCTACCTTTGGTGCCTCTCTTGCGTTTCCTGGCTTCATTGGTTTCCTTCGTCGCAACAGTTTTCCCTTCCTATCCAGGCTCTGGTTGATAGTCACCGTTTCAGGAATGCTGGAAAGGTGCCCCCTTCTTGAGCGTCAAGTAGACATACTCCAATGCCAAATCGAGAACCTATTGTTGAAACTTTAGGTAATAACTCAAAAGTCTTCTCTATCTTTGCTGATAATCTGCCAGATGATTTGAGTATTACCAGTTTTAAGGATTTGTTTAGCAATTTTGGAGAGGTTTTGGATGCATATATCCCAAACCATGTTGGAAGAAAATCTGGTAGAAAATATGGTTTACCAGATTTCCTGACATTCAAGAGAGTTGGAAAGCTATTGATCAGTTGAATAGTAGAATTGTCAGTAATTGTAAATTGCATGTCATGTGGGCGAGATTCCAAAGAAGAATGTCAGCTAGAGGAAGAACAGGGAGCGACCCTACTAAAAGGAAATTCGTTTGGAAGTGGATTCCCAAAGTAAAAAATGTTCCAAATCAAGATTTGGGATCCCCTTATAAACAAGCCATGATGGGTAACCCGAATGACAATGAGTTTGTAGGTCAAAAAAGTGCTAATGAGGCTGTGGACAAAGATGTTCATGAAGGACTCTCGGATAATAGCGAGACCATTACTTAACCTTTGGATAATAATGGTCATAGTCGTTCGATTTATGTTGGAAAGTTCACATCCCATGTATCAAGTTGTGGATCCTTTATGAAAGATAATGAAGAGATTGATAGCTCGTTACGCCCTTTTGATGATCCTCGTGAAATGGAACTTCAACTATATGAGAAAAGTGAGTGATGTAAACTTTCCAGTAAGGGTAAGAAGAGCAGTCGTAAGATTTCAAAATCAAGTCATAATTCACCAACCCCTACTGAAATTGCAGAAGAAGCTTTACAGCTTGGAAAAATACTTGGTACTTCCGTTATTGGTAATGAGATCCTAGCAGTTAGAAGAATAAAAAGAAGCTTGAGAAAAGAGTTGGAAAACAAACGATAGACTAGAGACGTACGTTCTTATGTTATCTCCTGGCAAATAGGTAACTATTTTAGTTGCTGCGTATGTTGAAACTATATGAGTCTAGTTGTATTTGATTTATAGTCTTTAGGGTGTATTAGCTGTTGTTTGAGCTGTCTAATGGTTGTATCTTCTTTCTTTATTATTGCTCGGATCTTGCCCAACTAAATAATCGGAAAAAAAGGCAGTAGAACATTGAGCATAAAGGACTAAATAATTTCTAGGTACTACATAATTGGATCCTTTAGCCAATTGTCAAATCTAAATAAAAGATTATTATTGTTTCTTGATATTGAAGCTACATATTATTGGCTTTGAACTATAAGAATCAAACAGTCTTTCAGGGGTCAGGTTTTCATATAAGGAGGAGATAAATTATTTGTAGACCCAAGAGTACATGCTCCCCAATACTACATATATATCTTATACTGCATGTTTGTCATATGATCATTGTTTTAATTTAAATCTACTTGCGTGAATCGTAAGCATACATGATACTAGAAATATAATATAAGTCTTGGATAGAAAATGTAGGCTATCTGCTTTATCACCTCAATCTTGTGCTAAGTTTTGTAACATGCAAATTGTGTCCATCGAATATTTATGTGAGCTGAAATTGCTTACTGTCTTGTAATATTGGTTCGACTATATTATATCAGTAGGGAAGATAAAGAATTGTTGGTTATAGACTCTTTTTTTGAAATCATTCATAGCTTTAAACGCAGCAAAAGGTTACAAAATTGATAAACTAAACATATTATTTGAGTATTACCAAATTGAGCAATCCACCCCAAGAATTCAATCCAACATACATGTAAGATCTAAGCATAAGGAAGCCCAAATAGTTAACATCCTAATATTAAGTACCTCTTGCTTAAATGCCCAACAGCTCCATTTGAGTATTACCATATTATTTTCAACTTATTTTTGTTGAATTAAACTAAATTAAACTGGACGTTATTTTATTGGACTAAACTTATTTTTAAAAATACAACTTAAAAAGAATAGGGTTATATATAACCACTCACCTAAATACGTCAACACCATTCAGCTCATCATACTTCTTAGTGGTTATTTTTTGGGGGGGGGTCCTTCAATTGCTTTTGTTTTGCTTTTTCTTTGAGGCTGCTCTAACTTCTTTGTAGCTTTTGTTTTTCTTCTTTGACTCTGCTCTAAATTCTCTTTAGGCTATGAACATTGATTTTCTTCTTTTAATCTATTTAATTTTTATGCAAGACTATTATCCTTAAAAGTAGAACTTGCTGAGATTAAAATTTAAAAAAAAAAGAAGAGAAATTGCTCCCCCGTAATTTTAAATACATCAATACTCAATAACTAACATAGTAGTTGATTCTTTGTAATCTAAGCAAATTTGTTCATCCGTAAATAATTAAATGATTAAAATATATAAAAGAAGTATAGAAAAATTTTTGTAATTTTTGATGTGCTTCTTTTTCGTCGTCTTCTTCTTCTTCCTCCTCCTCTTCTTCTTACGTTGTCCCCACAACATTCATGGTGAAATAAATGAGAACGGTGAGGTCAATGAGCAAGTGAAGAAAGAAGGTCATAGATATTAACATTCTAATGACAATGTATTAACTACCGTCGAATGTTTAAATGGAGTTATTTTGAGCTCATGGATGAATGTTATCAAAATTAATAAACTTTTGCATCCTAACATTTGAAGTGAATTGTACTAATAATATAATATAATTTTTTTGATCAAAAGTAATATCATATAATGTTTTCTTATTATTAAGCATTTTTATTTTTGTATTTGGAAAGAAAATATTTGGAATTATAATAATTCTTATAAAACCCCTTTTTTTGGAAAGAAAACTTCCCATTCATAATTAACTAACTCATTTAAAAAATAAACATTATTAATTATCTTAGAAATTTATGGGAATGACACTTGTCAAAAATTGAAGAGATTTGTTTTGTTTTAATATATATATATATACACACACACACACACACACGTATACATATACATATATGTGTGTGTGTGTGTATGTGTATATGTGCATGCAAGACTAGGGAAGTTAATCATCAGGGACCCCGATGTATGCAATATTAATAATTCTATGCCTGAGTTTTTGGAGCGAATATTTTTGTCCACGAACTTTAGTGAGCGGATTTTTAGGTATCCTTCGTATTTTCTGGAATCTCCAAACTTCTAAAATTTGCATTTTTAAACTCAATTCTTAAACACTTTCAAAAATTTTAATTTGTGCATGTGTAAATTCTCTTATAAGTAGTACTTGAAGTCCTCTTTCAATTGGTATCAGAGCCACGTGACCAAAAAATAATTAAGATAATTCAATTAATTAATAGTTAATTAAGCTAATTAACAGTGTTTAATGCTTAAATCGTCATCTATTTATCCTGCCCATTGTGTACTCACCAGAAAGAACCACTTTAGTAGAACCGCAATTAAACCATATAACTGGTATAGTTTTATAATAAAAGCCGAATTAGCAAAAGTTAAGACTGAAATTAAGGAGAAAATCAACTAAAAAATCATCTTAAAATGCAAATAAAGAAGAAAAGGATCGAGTATAAGCAGTATAATCTAAAGGAGTTATAGAATATGTCTGACAAAGAATAAAAGCCGGAAGAATTAAACAAAATTATGGGCGCAATATTTGAAAAATAAAATGTATTATCTAATGATGATGAAGAGACAAATAATGTTTAGTGAGAAGAAGAAATATATCAGCAGATGATCCGAATTAAACCAGACGATCTTAATGTCATACCTTTACAAGAAATTAAGAGCAACTTAGATAAAAAAAAAAAAAATATATGGCAAAATGGTCGTTGATAGTGAAATTAATGAGATTGGCTAAGAATTCAACATAAACAAAATTGAGTCCGGTCCAGTTAATAATGTTATTCCTAAAGAAGAGTTTAGCGAATCTTCGAGAGGAAATACTCATTTTATGAGACCTATATACATTCTAGCTGTGTGTACAATCAACTTTTCCTTCGAGTTCATCCCAAGAAAAATCACATCCTTTGAAGAAATTAATCTTACCCACAATTAGCCAAATGGGTTATATTCTAAACATAGATGGAACCTGCAATGTAGAAGAAATATTTAAACATTAAAAAAGGGGTATGAATAGTGTCTTGAATTTGAATACCACATGGACTATAGGAAATTTTCTAAATTATATCCAGTATAGTTTTTCTAGCGTCGTAGCTGACTGGTACGACTCATTAGATAAAGAAGGTAAAAATGTATTAAAATGATGGAAACACCAGCTGTTATATTCAAAATATTATATAAAGAAATCGAAAATGAGTTTAACAGAGCTAAACTTGATTCCAGATAAAAGGCTAGAGAGTGGCAAAGGAAGGTTAATAACATTGAGCTTTGAGAGGAGATATTTGAAAAATTCTATTGCTAAATTTAGTCAATATTATTACAAAATTAGACATAACGAAACCAATCTTAGTATGTTTTATGACAAATTATCATATCCGATAAATTCTATGGTCAATTAGAAATACATTTCATGGCTTGAAAAAACGGATGCTATTGATACCCTTCATACAAGATTATCTTATTTAAGAAGATGGATTAATGATCAATGTCTTAATCTCCAACAACACAACAAAATGAAGAAACAATTTATAACCTGTTGGGATAATCCTCATCAATGGAGAAATAAACCTGAAAATAGAAGAAATAGAAAATTTTATAAGAAAAAACTTTTAACAAGCAAATGGGAGAGAAATATGAAAGAAAGTATTATAAAAAAACTAAGCCCTAGAAAATGAAGATTTTTAGAGAAGCTCCTTATTGTCCTACAAGGAAAAACAACATGTCCTACAAGGAAAAACAACATTAAGTTCTGGGCATGCGGAGAAGTAGGGGATTACACAAATGAACGCAAAAATAAGAATAATAACAAGTTTATAGAAACTTTGGGTAGCCTAGATTATTTTGAGCTTAGCAAGGAAGAAGTACTACATCTAGCCCTAAAAATAACAATGGAATTGTTGAGATTCTACTAAAAGATGAATATGAAGAAAGTGATTATAAAGAAACTAGTCATATGATAGATAGTATATCAATTAGTGTTTGTGATTTTCAAGGAGAAGAATTTATTATAAATAATGAGAATAAAGATGTCAAAGAAAATTTGGTCATTCCTATAATTCAGAAAGATATGATCTATAAAAAATCGATCTTTCAATTGAAGAGTGAGTATGTATGCGAAATGATGGAAGGACACTTATAAATAAAAGACTGTGAGCATGATGTGGGAGAAATTAATCTTATTAATTAGAAAAACATTCTTAAGCATGACAAAGATAGAAAGTACAGGTATATCTATATTGAAAGTGTCAAAGTTTAAATTACTTCGTTACAATATTGTGGCAAAAATATTGATCTTTATATTTTGCTCTGCGAAATCAGGTATACCAAATTTAATAATCAAATTATCACAGGGATTAAAGCAAATTTATGCAATGGATCAGTATGATTCAATTGCCGACCTACATATTATATACGTCTAAAAAGAAAATTTGCCAAAAACTTTGTATCCCTTAAGATAAAAACAATTGGGATGGATATGAAAAAAGGAGATTACCCACTAAGGATATTTTAGAAAATAATCTACAAATTAGATAATAGTATAGATTCAAAGACTAAGATAATAATGATAAAGGCAAAAAAAATTGGGAGTCTTGCTGCAATACCAAAAATTCAAAAGATAAAATTCAATTCGCATGAGACAAAAATCGATAGGTCTTGGATATCTAGCCTTGCCAATCCTACAAAAATCAATAAGAAAAATGTAATAAAAATTGATAATAATGGTAAAATTACCACAAAATCCCATTTATTAAGAAGCATTAGTGCAAGAACAAAATGGTGAAAAGGATCTTCAATAGCTAAAGAAGGACTTAAAAAAGATGATACAACTAGTATGGCCGGTGAAATGAGTAGAATGAGTTTTAAATTCGTAAGATATAGTGTAGATCACAATAAGAGTCTAGATAGAAAAGTCATTGGGTACAAAATAATAACTGTTAGTAAGCCAATCTATGAGGATGCATTAGTCAAAAACATGACGATGGAGATATGCTATGAAGTCATCAATACAAACCCTAATAGCATTTATATCCAATAAATATATGTTTAGAGGGTTATAATAAATATGAATTGTGTACCTATATCGATAGTGATTGTTCTGTCTATTTTGAAAAAAATCTTTGTTTCTAGAATTTATGTGAAAAAAAAACAGAGAATTAATTATAAGTAAGGATAGCTAATAATAGCATAATGAGCCACAACAAAGTCATAAAAGAGTTATCTATAGAAATAGGATGAGTCCAATACATTATACCAGTTCTATAGGCTATTGATCAATCTTTTCATGATATCATTATTGAAAATAATTTTCAAATGCTATATTCATCACACAAATCATAAACCAAATAATATTCAAAATAAATGGTCACTCAGTTCCTATTGATAAACTAAATAAGGCTAACACTTATCAAAAGATTGAGTTTACACACAGCCAGCTTGGGTATAAGGTAATACCTGGACAACGTGAGATAGCACTAATAATCTCACTACTTGAGTTATCTATTAAAAAGCATATCGTTGAATAACAATACCAATTATGCAAAAAACTTACTCTGGTAATCCTCTTAAATTTTGAAACAAAGATAAGACATTTACAAAGATTAATTTGCTAAACTTTAACACTATTTTCCGAGTCAAAAATATGGTGCATACACATCAAGATATCCAAGAATTTGATAAATAAATTAAAGAACTTTTGTGTAATGCCCGTGTATATTAATTATCCAATTACCTTAACTTAACTACTCATTATCGTAATTGCAGCGGAAGTCTTAATGTTTGGGAGCATTAGTGCCGCCCTAAGTCGGACAACGCTGCATATAAACTATATGATTTTAATGGAAACGCTGCCACAATCCCAAATCCCATCAAACTAAAGGCATTTGGCTCAACTTCGAACATAATTTAATCTGCGTATAATCCAAAATATAACTAGATTAGGTATCTTCTAACTCTCTACCTTCAGCGTGCTTGCTCAAGTTGTAGACTCAGCATGATCTTTAAGCGCCTTCAACTCTTTATACTACGCGAGAATCCACTGTGAGTATCTGACGGTGTCAAATTGCAAATGTCACAAGTCTTTCCTTCACTTCTTACTTCATTCGGCTTGTTAGGCTCAAGTCCATTTATCTCTCACCTAAAATAGAAAACACAAAAATATTTTGGCAAATGAGCCAATACCCGGTATGTTTATCCCCATACTGTAAAATTAAACTTTTAAAACAATTTAGTTGGGCGCTCGCATTTCAACTTTTTTAGTTCAAAAACAAGAGAAGGAGAAGTTATACAGTAAAGCTATTACCGGTTATTATTTGATAGTGGAACCCAAATCAATGAGCTCATATGAGTATTGCTATCATTGATTAGGTATATACCTGCCAGGCTAATCGGATAGTCTAATATGAGGTTACGCTGGTAAACTGAAGGGCGTAAGCCCTAATAATTGGTAACTAGTGGGTCCACTCAATTATGTGGCAAGACAATACTTAAAATGATTCATTAATTAATTATATCTTATGAAACTTTGATATTTGTAAAAAACATGTAAATTTTGATACTTTTGAAATCTCTCTCCCTTCTCAAGAAAACACATGTTTATGGCTTGCTAACGACAAAAATGGTCTCATTTCTGCACCAAATGTATATTTGTATGGTTAGTAGGATTTCAAGTGATCTCTATTAATTGCAACCTTAGTAAGTAATTTATAATTCTTCTAGGTATTTTCTTAATTATTAAAGCACTCATGATTATTTGCTTAAATAAACAAATTGATTTTATCTCATTTTTTTAATATTTTCCCCCTCTTTAATGTTGTCATTACTCTTATAATTAATAATATTAATGTTTTGTTGCTATTATAGATTTTGCTATTGTTTCCTTCATTAATATTGCTATTATTATTAAGATTATTATCATTACCACTAGTATGGTTTTTATCAACATTATTATTATTATTATTATTATTATTATTATTATTATTATTATTATTATTATTATTATTATTATTATTGTTATTATTGAGAAAAGCATTGTTACTAGCTCATAGAAAATATGTCATTTTTAACCCTTCATTATATCCTTGGGTAACGCATATAGCTTGAGTCATTCTTAACACTAATTAAGATTCATCATCTTCACTACTGGATTAAATTATACATCAACTCACTATTGCTCTTACATCCCGATCTCCCTCAATTTCCATCTTGAGCAGTTGTTCACTATTTATGCTTTCGAAATCCTAGTTCTGCATCTTGTGATATTTTATTGTCGTTTTAACGTCTACATTAGAAAATTCATATATTTCACCCCCGAACTCAAATGAGACCCAAAAAAAACCCAATATAAAACGTTTAGAAAGTCTAGAAACACTTTCATTACAATGCAGAACAAAATTACCACAACACGACCTCTAAAATTGACCTTAAACAAAACTATGTGCAACACCAATTTATTCTATGCAATCTCAGCAAATTGGTCATAACTTTGTCCACAAAACTCGGAATTAAGTAATTACAAAGAAATTGAAGATAACTAATTAAGCAACCTACTCACCTAAAATCATAATTTTTCGATGCACCAACAATTTTTTGATGCCCTTTTCCCCTCAACCTCAAGTCCCCCCACTCTTCTCAAACCTTTCATTGCACAGCCCTCACTCCTACAACCTTTGATTATATTCAAAACATAATAGAAAAATCCTCAAAATTCAACAAATGTAATTACAAGACCACAAGCACCACAACCCATGTTCAAAATCTAATTCATCCATGAGCACCCACATGCTCTTAACAGTTTCAAATCTCAAAATCATCATTAAGAATTCCAAATTAACATGAATTAACAATTATTAGATTCTTATTTGCTAATCAAATTACAAAATAAAAGGAATAAAAATAAGCGAAGAAAAGGTTAGGATATACCTCCAAAACATCAAGAACTAGGCTAAAGGGAGGTGGAAAAGGTAGGTGGACGTTCCGAGCTCGCGTGGGTTGCGTTTCTGGTAGCACATGGCGGCTCCGGCGGCCAGACGACCAACTATGAACTGGCAGTGGGGGTGTGACTGGGGAAGGGAATAAGGGGTGTTGTCCTCATACCAATCCCGCTTTGATGGTAAGAAATCATGCTTAAAAAAAAAGAGAAAAAGCTAGAATAGTAGTCAATTACATTAAAAAAAAAAAACTTAATGATAATGCTATCTTTGATGGTTATTATATTTCTAACAAAGCAGTCATTTGCAATAGAATTCATGGAGTCTCTTGCTTCTTGAAAATAGACTGCAAAAGAGGATATTGGCAGATAAAAATCGATGAAAAAAACATTCCTTCAACTACTTGTAGTGCCCCTCAAGAACATCAGGAGTAGATAGTAGCGCTATTTGGTCTTAAAAATGCACCTCAAATATTTCAATAAGAATGAATAATATCTTCAAAGATCTTAATCATGGTTATCCAGTTCACATCAATGATATTCTTGTCTTTTCTAAGACCATAGAACAATACAAATATGATGTTCTAACTATCACCCAAAGATTTATTGATCATAATATTACTCTTGGTAAGAACAAGTGCATCTATATTGAACAAGAAATTGACTTTTTGGACTAGAAATAAAAGCTAAACAAATTATCCTACAAATGCATATTCTATTAAAAATAGAAGATTTCCTAGAAAAAATTGAAGATAAGAAGCCATTAGAAAGGTTTCTTAGATGTCTTACCTATATTTCAAATTTCTTTAAAGGTCTAACTAAATTAAGAAAACCATTGCAGTAAAAATTCAATAAAGAACTAAGTTGGACATAGATACCTAGTGACTTAAAGATTGTTCAAAACTTCAAAAAAAATGTGCAAAAAATCTTTATGTTCTTAATTTGTCTAATGAAGGAGATGATTTAATTCTTGAGACATATGCCAACAATGAGCATTGAAGTGCAATACTCAAAATCAAAGAAAGAGAAAAACTCTGCAAATATTGCAGTAGAAGTTTTAATAAAGCATAATGAAGGGATCTCACGATGGAAATAGAAATCCTTGCAGTCATAAGTGGAATTAAAAAGTTCTTAATTTTTTTTAACCATTTCTTATCCGAACTGATTGCAAATAGATACTTGGTTTTGTGAAAAAGAATTTATCAAATATACAAGCGCAAGGGCGACTCCTGCATTGGCAGTTATAGCTCAACCAATTTTCGTTTTCTATTGAACATATACAGGGATCGAACAATTCTCTAGCAGATTGTTTAACTCGTGAGTTTGTTAATGGTGATCGTCAGAGCAGAACTCTCACCGGAAAAGGAGAAAATCCAAAATGGAATGCGATTACTATTAGAATGGTTCTTCCTTCTAATAGAGTCCTTATAGATATTTTGGAATTCCATGCAAAAAGTAGACCACACGTTGGTCTGTTTTCTTTTGCTTATCTAATAGTACAAGGATTCAATCTTTTAGAGTTACAAATAAATTACCTCATGTGTCCTTATAATATTCAAGGAAAAATAAGTTCTCATATTCAAGAAAAATAATTCAATAACTGGTATGCAGCCTGCATCAACTACTACCATAATTATTCCTACATATTTGGGAGTCACGGTGTACTGTAATTTTCTTCCTTGATAGATCTGGAGTTGGTAGTGTTAGATTTCCACCAAATTCAATCTCTCCAAATGACCCCATCATGAAAGCTTGGGAATATAGAATGGTAGCTTACCTCATGTAAATCGCAGATCCAAAGTACCCATTCTTCTCAAGGCCAACTAAGTTTTAACAGTATATGTTTAAAAAGATTCATTGGATTCTCACATCTCCTGATGGTCCAACAAAAATTCCATATAATAGAAGTTTGTATGTCAAGGTATATTGCACAGTAATAGAATATGAAAATGGAAAGATCAAACCAGCACATTATCTTATTCAATTAATTGATTTAGATAATCCCAATGATCAATGACAAGAAGTAGTTAGTAATCCTACTTTAGTAAGAGCCATCAAATTTTACAACATTTATTATCAAATGTGGGCATTAATTGAATAAGGAAAAATACTAATGCATTACGGGAACACTACTTTCGTTTATCATAATGATTTCAGCAAATATATGAAGTTAGAAGCAGCTAGTTCAGAAGATGTCTTTAATTATCTCTTTGATGTTAGAGTTGGAAAATTACTATTAGAAAAAAAAAAAAAGAAATGTCATCATGAATTATTTGAAAAATGGGATCCAGAGTATCTTCAATTTGATGAAAATTTTGATGATTATTTGGATAATGATTGACTGAAAGACATTATTGGAGATAAAGGTATGCAGAATCTCAACATAGATGACTAGTCTTGTCAGCATTAAGTGGCCTGAAAAGTTGTTACATTATTATTGTATTATTTGTCAAGTGTCATTATAGCCATGTAAAAGCAGCTATAGTCATGTTAAAATATCAATGTATGTACTGTAACCATTAGCGCATTCTATGTAGTCTATTCTCTCGATAAAAAGAGGGAACAAGTGTTGAGAAAGGATATTGTTATTTGAACATACTTGAGCAAAAGAGAAGTCGAGATTCTCCATTTTTCTATGAACAAGCATCTCTGATGATCTTAGTAGTTTAAGTCCTTCTTCAATCTTTCCATTATAATATTTTCACTTTCAAACTCTCAATAAAAGAAGTTTTCTAATATGGAGCGTTATTCAATCGAACCTTGTATTTTAAATATTATAATTTTTGGATTAAAAAACCACTGTCCTTAAAAGTTATGAAAAAAATTGATTAGTGACTACAGTTCGAGATAAAAAAAACAAAACGAATATGTGATGTGCCTAATTTAAGGAGGGTATGGTTGATATTAGCAATATCTGTAAATTAAAAGTTAAAGGAACTTTAGGGTCCAATCCTAACTAAGTTCAGATAACGGTTAAAATTCTCTAATTAACTTTATTATGTTGCTAAGCATGGTGGGCGTATAATCACTAAAAAAAATATTTATAATATAAGTCGTAAATTGAGATAACTAGTATCGATAAGTTATTATAAGAAGTTTAATCATTTAAACAAGGACATTTCTTGAAAAACTCCTAAAAATAGTATATTTGCATCTCGTACCTAATTTTGGGGTCTTTCTATAATTTCAAAAAGTTTTGGATCAAATGTGCAAAACCAACAATGCAGATGGTATTAAAAAATAAAAACAGCTATTCAAAAGGTAGGAAAAAATCAGAACACAAGACTTCAAGGTACTAAAAAGTTAAGTTAAAAAATGAGGTCCGGAAAAGTCAATGACACATATGTCGAGGTATTAAAAGGTCAATTACTCTGCAAAATTATCATCCTTAAAAGTTAAAACTTACAAAGATTAAAAAACAGAAGCAAAGAGAAATTGACGTTAGATGGAGCAAAAGAGACCCCCTCCCCCCCAATCACGCCCTCCCCCCAATTTCGTTTCAAAAAAGCAGGTCCCATCATCCATGAGACGTCTTACCAAACTTGTCATTTCTACAGAAAATTTAATGAGTTAAGAGCATTCCCAATGGCGAGCCAGTTTTTTGGCTCATCAGTGGGGACCTATCACTACCACATCAGCTCGTGAGCTAACTTTTTGGCTCACAATCCTTCCCCTCTTCAATGCAAGGCTCACCACTTTAGCTGACTAAATAAAATAATACTCATGAATTCCACTATTAAATATATTTAATTAATTTTATTCTTTTATTTTTATTATTGTAACACCCTCATCCCCTAGGGTTAGGAGCATTAACGACTTCTAAAATTCTACTTAAATTCCAGGTTGAAACGGACAAAGTTTCACCTAAAAACTACCCATTTCTCAAGCTTGAAGACTTATATTAAATCCCTGTGATCAACAGAAGCATAAAAAAACTCTAAAATAAGCTCAACGGCTATATGCCGAAATTCATAACTCTTCGAGCCACTGGCTGAGAATATAACAAACAATATAGTTGAATAATAAAGAAGAAAATAAAAGATATAGCTTAACGCATCACACATCCAGAGTACTGGGGTTTACATCCCAAAATATAACCAACTTCAGCTAAAAATACAACTCGCTAATAAGGTGGTTGGCTCACATGGCCATACAGAGCGACTTTTAAAACAATATGCATTATATGAACTAGAGTACTTTGTTTACATATATGTACAACTCTAGGGATACATTATATTACATCGTTTAACACGTGAATCCACTCCTATATATGCACATATGACACCGTTTCAAAGCAAGGGTAGACTCCAACTCGGCGTAAGTAAATTGACTTCTACCTGTCACAATAAAAACCTGGAAAAAGGAGAAATAGTAATGGGATAAGCTACCATACGCTCAGTGAATATTTTCCGACTCCTTAAAAACTAAAACAATTTATAGGCAATAAAGATAAGTAGCAGGCACACATCATTTATATATTACTATCATATTAGGTAATCATAGTCCCCCAAAGGAATCATCATCACCCTTAAGCTTCGTAATAGCCACTTAAACTTATTACTAAGCTCTTGTTGACCAAACTTCCCTAATGATCAAGCATTTAGGCACAAAAGCAAGTGAGTAATGAGGATAGAGCAAAAGTACTTCAAGTACTCAAATTGAAAATGTAATGAATCATGTTTTCTTCAAAGAGTATGCACATTTGAAAACTTATATGCTCAATGCATTACAAGGATATAGCCACACTTTATTTGAAATTTCATTGAAATTATACTTGAAATCTCATTCATAAGATATACACAGGATATGCACTGGAAGCTTTCTTTCTTTCTTTCTTTCTTGAAAACACTTTACGTAGCCTCTTGAGGCTCATATTCTTTAAAAAGAAATCTCTTTCGTATTAGTGATCTAATGACCCTTATAACTTTTTCGAATCTCATTCGAACTGGTCTCTTAATGGCCCTTAAAATCTTCATTTTTCCTGAAATACTTAAAATGGCGAAATACCAATGGGTTTTCTTACTAATTAGGAAAATACTCTGGGTATAAGATCATCATAATGTGCTGGTTAGGTGAGACCTATTCTCAACCCCTAGTGACACTATCGCTCACGCTAAGCTTTTACTCTCGAGATGGCAACATAATTGGACCTTAACCCTCGTCAGGGTCTCTAGGGTTTCCTACTACTGGGACTACTCCCTAGGCTAGGGATTCCCCCGTTTTAACAGGTTCACTCCCATCTTACATATGTCCCTAAGCACATTATCATAGCCAATTTAATGCATATGGTCATAGTGGCTAATAAGTTTGCTACCTCTCACAGCAAAATCATTTATTATACAACTCACTCCTTTTTAAAATTGTTTGTGCCTTAAAAACTGCATTCGTATAGTTAAAATAGGCTGTCATTCGCTAATTTTATTTTCAACCACTTTCACCTTCACACACATGATAAAGCTCAATGACATGAAGGGGGAGGGGCTCACACGTAATACATTAAAACACTTCATAATTCAACTTCAAAACCTCTTAAAATCGTAATGGAGTTACTAACTCGCAATTCGAAATACATTCGAAACTCAAAGCATTTAACTAGCGTATATTTCGAACTTAGTTTCGTAATAGATATCTTCAGTTGCCATTTTTTAACTCGTTTCAATCTTTTAAACACAAGAAGGGGATATGAACAAATTTAAGCCTTAAAACGTTTTCAAACTCGCTACTAGTTTGCTTTTTAACCTCCTAAACCTATTGACTACTCAGTTGAGTCACGCACTGAGTAGTTCGACGATTTAGGATCTTTTAGGCTACAAACATCTTAACGAATCATCAGGCAACTGGTAAATATTTAGAAACATACGCAATTATGAAAACAAGCTTTTAACAACCCTTTTTATAGATGTTTAAGTACAAAAATCAATCACATAGCATCACTTAACAACATCAAGAGGGAAGGAGTTCACAAATAGCACATTCATAACACTTCGCAGGAACAGTTTCAGCAGAATCCACTTCAGTATTTCATAAACCTCGCAATCCATACGATTGTATTTAATATCAAACCCAGACTCCCTCCTCACACAGCAACGACCACAAGAACCTCAAATTACGCAATAATTTCACCTCAGGCCATCCAACTACCAAGCTCGATTCAATATCACAAGAATTCGATCGTTTAATTCACAAAACCAACATCCATAAGTGTAGCATTCATATGTAATCACCTCAAACAAAATACAAACATCTTGCCCTACAATTCCTCAAATCACCCGGTTAGCAAACTATGCGTTACTTCACATGCATGAACCTTAAATCCATATTAACATCCATTAGCATCGCGTTGGACAGATTAAAGTGAGTTAACAATGGCATTAAAACACGTTTGTGGTTACTCTACCATTTCCTCAAATCACCCGATTAGCAAGTTGGGCGTTATTTCACATGCATTAACTTCAAATCACGACCAACATCATTTTCACTTCAATTCAACCTCAAATCTCCCATTTACTGATACAATTTCAGATTTCAACCACAGACTACCTGAAATTTGTAAAAGTTGTTTGAAATTAGTAATAATTTAGCAGGAAGAGAAAACCCACCTCAATTCCAAGCTGAAGGCTTGTTCAAGGCTGCTGGGCTCAACTTTAAGTGCTTGAAGACTCATATTTTCGACTCCTTGCTGCAATTACGCCCAAACCCACACGAATCTGCTCCAACCATGGCCAAATCACGCTATTCGGACTCCCAAATCTGACCGGAATTCACTCACTGACTTCAGGTTGTGAAGGTTGTTCGATGTAGAGAATTCACACCCAATTCATAGAGGATTTGAGGTAGCTAGAAACAAGGTTGCATGGCCAAGCTTTAACAAGTGATTGGTCCTCGAATCGCCGCCCAATTCAACCGAAAACGTGCTGGGTCATTTCTGATTTTGCCCAGATTTCGCACCAAAGGTTTGTTAGTTTGTGGGGAAGGTTGAATTAGGAGAATTGCAAGCACGTTTGAGGAGAAATCGAGGAATTCAGAGCTTGACGGGCGTGTTTATGGCGGAGGAGAGCTGAGGAAGAAGATGAAGAGGAGAGAGAGAGGTGAGGCTCCGGGGGGGGAGGTCGCGTGCCATGGGGAAGGAGAGCCAGACTTAAACCTAGTTGCTCTTTGACGAAAATGCCCCCCGTCCCTCTCTTTTTTTTTTTTGGTTCAAGCTTGCTCAATAATTAACACTGCTAGTCTAATTTCGTACCGTGTATTCTAAACCCAAATTGATAATACGACCTTTTGTCGATTATTTGTTCCCAAATACGTCAATGTTCAATTTAATAAACAACGAAACTAATTCGAAGGTTGACAATCTAATCGTACTCGGATTCCTACTCGACTTAATACCTATTAATAATCCTTATTAACGCTTATTAAAATCATCAGAAAATTTCAAAATTAATAATAATAATGGCAACAATAATGTTCTTTTTAATAAAATTATCGCTCACATAAGCACATCAATAATAATTTAACTTATATCGTTACTAAAATACGATTTTATAACGTCAAAAGGTAAGACAGTCAGCTTAACATAAAAATAGAGAATGCGGGTGTTACTATTATTTGTATGAATAAGTTATGACAATTAATTGATAAATTTTGTGAAAAATAGAACAATCAATTTATAATGACAAAATTAAAAAATCATTAATATAATAATAATAATATTTAATGTCATTAAAAACAGTCCTTCCTCTCTCCCCTTCTTTTTCTCATCCGTATGAAAAAATTTTAAAAAATAGCTTCAAAATAACGATAACAATACAATTAATGTTATAATTAAGACAACTCTCCCTCTCTCTCCTCCTTTTCAACCAAGCTTCGTTTTCTTCTTCTCTATCCCAATTCTCGGCTTCCTGGTCTCTCTCTCCTCCATTCATCTGTTACTTCCAAGTTCCATCTATGCAGATATAAAGTACAAATGACGTCATCCTGCATCCACGTTACCAAAAAAAGCTTCACGCGTGCAGCTTGCCCCTAGCGGCCATTCCCCGAGCCACTCGCTCGCTCCACTGCACAAGTCCCGAGCCGTGTTCGGCTCACTCGCCCTTTGATTTCGGCTCGTGAGCTTGCCGTTGCACAAGCTCTAAGATCAAAGAACTGTCATCTAAAATTCCAAGCCAGCAACCAAATTACACCTTTTATTTTTATGCCCTACCACTGAAGTTCTAAGTAATATCACACGTTCTAAAAAGGTAAGTGACATTTTTTACAAGTTTCAAAACATAGACGACATAATACAGACATTTTTCAAAGGAGAACAGGACCATTCACATTTTTCAAAGGAGAAGAGCACCATTGACGTCTTCACCATCTCAGTCCCCCTCCCATTTCCACTCTCATTATGGAGGCCAATGAATCTACTACATTCAGCCATTATAGAATACAGATTTCATGGACTGGCCTCCCTCATTCCCATGGCGTACCTCACAAACAAAGCTGGTTTCATATCACAGTATTCCAAGTAAATTTATCAGTTGCATACCCGGATTGTTACCATAGAAGATGTGTGAAAATCACCAGTGGAAATTACATAAATCTAATTATCATACACCACCGATGTATTAAAATTGTCAAAGGAATACAACTTGAGATGTCTGCTACGGATTGTTATTATACCTCAAGGACTTTCACAATTGAAATTACATAAATCTAATTATCATACACCATTGATGCATTAAAATTGTCAAAAAAATTACAACTAGAGATGTTTGCTACGAATTGTTGTTATCGCTCAAGCAGCATCCCTAAACTTGGCTTCGTAATCCTGTGGTTGCTGCAGCAAACAACCAAGAGAAATAGTTCGAAAGTTAAAGCACAGAACTCAGAACACGACAGAACGGTATAATAAGAGAAAATAAACACAGATAAAGAAAACACAAATAATTGCATTCCTTTTCTTTGCTTCCGTGTAATTCTATATTTTGCTTTTGAAAGATCATGATCAACTTAATCTCAAATTCACGAGAACAATTAAAGATGAGAACATAGAGTAATTTTTCTTCCCAGAAGTTTCATGGAATTAGAATACGACAATGCATAGAAATCAAATGAAGAATATCGAAGGACCCATTTGGGAAAGAGGTACTTCCAACACTCCAGCTTCTGAACCTTGATAATCGTCAACTGATAATAATCGAATGAGAGAAATAGACAGATTAAAACCAGAGAGAGATAACCGATCTCATGAAGTACATCCTAATTGTACTCATCGAAGGTCCAGTTTGCTCACAACAGACGGGATGGAAAGAGGGGGACAAAACACATTATGGTTTCTAACTTTACAAGAACAAAGATAAAATTGGGGACTTCAATAGCAAAACCGAATCCCTGTCCACCAGGAGTGATAAATTCCTAAGTAACTCAATTGTCAGAAAGTCCATCCAGGACTTCACACAATCTTGCTTTTCATCAGGAAAATCTTCAAGAGGCTCCAGGAAAAGAACTATAGGCCCAAGTAGCATTGTACGCATTCATTCTAGCCACATTAATAAGTTATCCTACAACCCAAGTAACAACGTCCAGGCCAGCTAAAATACTTCGCAAGATCAGTACTGAGTTTCTCTGAACAGAGAGATAATACGCCTAGAAAAGACATGACAACAATCTACAACGCACCAAAAATAAAAAACCGTTAAGTCATCAAGAGTGCATTACCATGAAGATCGCTGTAATCAATCTACGAGCAAACCATCTCATATGCATTCCATGCTGAGCGTTCATAGCAGCTTCCTTGTTGTCGAAACGCAGGTACACATGACCAGCACTGTGTCTGCACACGAAATGACAATCAAGTAGGCATTTTAGCATTCTAAGAGAACCTTCAGAAAGAGGGATGATTTTGCAGAGAGCAAAACCATAGGAAAGAGCATAGCATAGTGCCTCTGTCAAAATGAGATTTCATTGTTCAGAAAACTACCATAAAATAGAGCATTCACAATTATAACTACAGTGTCCATCTAAACAGTCAGTTGAAAGCAAACCCCCCCCCCCCCAAAAAAACCCTTCCCTGCTATATGAAACCCATGCAGCAAGAGGAAGTGAGGACTGAGGAATAGCCCTCAGGTGCAAGGTTGATAGTTTGATTAGCTAGCTCACAGCCTAGTCCACCCCCCAAAGACGCCTTCCACATAGTTAATATCACAGGTATACGTGATAACATAAGGCAAACTCATACTTTCACACGGCAAAATTATAGGATTAACCAGTCAACGTATTCCCATATTGCTCCAGAAGCCGTGTATTTATCATGTGTCGGTAAAACATACTTGTCAACGTAGATATGCCTCACTCGACCAAACTTCGAACATTCCTCTTCAACATCTTCTTTGATGTCCAAGTCAAACTCTGGATCAGTCTGCAAGACATTTCAAAGAGCCAAATAAATTCATCGTATTGTAAATGAAGGGCAATTTTAAAAAATTGAGAGAGAAAGGAGGCGCCAAAAACAAACCTCAGTGGATGGATCAAATAAATTCTTCAACAGCAAACACTCACTTGGGATCCCAATAGGTTCAGATATGGGGGTGGGCAGAACTTGGACAGGAAGCATGGGTGCAGAAATGGCAGCCTGCCCATTGAGAGGCAATGGAATAGGCTGCTGACCAGGAGCTGAGCCATTAAGCACAGGTGCACCAAGTGACACTGCAATGCTGCAGACATGACCAACATTACTACCGTCAGATCAGCAAACCAAATAATCAAATGCTTGACAGAGACAAAACATAGATCACCAACCTTGAAGCTGTGCCGGTGCGATCCAACTTTTGCATTAACAAAGCTCTGGACTGAGCATTTAGTGCCTGCAGGGTCAACCGTACACAACATGTCATGCTGACATGAAAATAAGTGAAACAAGTTTCCACATATCAGAAAATAAAGTTTATTCAAAAAAAGCCAAAAAGGAAAAAACTTCAGTAGCTTGCCAACATCCAGAAAGAAATTGATGTTTCAAAAAAACAAAGATCACAAGCTCAACGCATAAACTCTTGTTTGCCATGATTCAAGTGGAAGCAAAAATATGTCATCTGCTTGCACGTGTGTCAACAAGGTAAGACTGTCTACATCTGGATATCCCCAGACCACAAAGATGTGAAACCCACATTGGGAGTAGTTGAAGTTGTCATTCAAGAGGTAGCAAAAAATATCATTGGTGCTTCATGCGGAAAATCACAAGAAATTCATTCTGGAGGATAACTAATTAACTATTAGTATTTGCAAACCCTAAGGGCCAGTCATGTTCATCAAGGCCAGAATCTCAATCATCATATATTTTCAATTCCAGGAATTATTAATGGCACTGCACAATGTCTAGGACTCAGTTCCTGACCGACAAAATCAAGTAAATGAAATCCATCAAAGTGGATGAAATTTCCACAGCACAATTGACTATTCTCAACCACGGGGGCCTAGTTCCAACAGGCTATTGCCTGCTGACCGCACCCCATGCACCAGCTCAATGTCAGCACCATTGGTTGGCAAACATGTCAATATAGACCTCCCGAGAGAACAACATGATCCAAAATAAATTCAAATACTGTGGTCCAGTTAACGAAAATAATTAACTCACCAAGCCACCCCCATCATCATCATCAAAATCTGCAGCATTTGTGCCAGCATCTTGACCACCAACATGCTCAGTGACAGATGAAACCTGCAGCTCATAGATGATTGCAATTTGCAGTTATAAAAGTCAATGACATCAACACATGAAGCAATATGATTGCTGGTAAGTGGGCCAGGCAAAAATAAACCCATCTGAAAAATTTACGGTCTTTGACAAAATTTTAGAACCTGAACCAGTTCAGGTCAGGCCCATTAGGGTTAGGGTTGATCCATTTGGGTTAGGCTACTTTTTTAAGCCTCTTTCACACAAAACTTTCTACTTATCTAATTATTTGTGTTGCCTTTTGTCTTTTAATAAGCATGAGGTAACCATCAAACTTAGCTTCAAAAGAGCAAAACTCTATGTTTTCACCCCCTTTTCAAGTTTTTCCTATCATCCCTCCCTCACAGGTCACCCTTGGTGTCTATTATTATAAAAGTGTCTTTATGATGCACAACTGCTAATCCTGCCTAAATTTTCCCAAAGACAACTGACCACCTCATGATCTAATCAAATCAACGATGCGACCATCCAGAGTAATAGCACTGCAAAAAAGGGAAATAACCACATCATTAAGTATTTTTCATTAGGAATTTTATGTTGGTAACAATTAGACATCTAGACAATTTTCTTTTCATTTTTCCTCTGCGTTTTGTTGTTGAGAAAATATGATCCAAAATCTCAACAAAACCTATGTTCTATAAATTGGCACTTGAAAAGAGTTTAAATATCATAGTTTGAAGTTCTGTGGACTAGATCTCTTTACATTAAAAAGTTGTTTTAATGCTCATAATGTTTGTAGAAGAAGATGTGCTTCTAGCCCATTGGGTTGACCTTAAACCTGAAACTTTAGGGTTAGGGTTTAACACTTTCAAACCCGAAATACTAACTCATAATTCACACACTTGCCTGTATTGCCAAGTCTATCGGCAAGAACAGAGAGAAGACATGCAAAAGTTAGATGAACAGTCATCACACCAGTGCACAGGAACCATGTTAGCAATTAATTGAAGCCTACCTTAATATATCTGCCAGCAATTTCCAATTTTCCATTCAAACTTTGAGCAGCCTTTGCATGTTCGACTTGAGCAAACTGCAAAAAGTCCGGAATTAGCTGACATACATAATAGCTCTAAAGAGGCAGAGGATAAGATATCAAACTTCTGTTTTGACTGACTTGAACAAACCCAAAACCTTTGCACTGTCCAGTCTCAAGTTCAAGGGGCAGCTGTACCAGCTCCACAGGACCAAATGGCTCGAAGATCTGACCAAACACAATAAGAAACAGAGAATCAGAACCATCATCTAACAGAGACATCTCACATGAGCGCAGCTGTCACTAGAGAACCACCCAAAAAAAAATGACAAGTGAGAGCCTAAAAGAGGATGGTTTTCTTCACCAATAAGGAAAAGCAAACATAATTGCACTCTCTGTAATGGGCAATGAAGCGTGCAGAATCATCTAGAACAAATGCACTTTTAGCTAATTTCTAGAGAGGTTTCAGGCATGCTTCACACCCTCCCCACCTCTCTTTTCTTTTTCTGAAGTATAATGTTACTGACTCAAGATGAACAATATCTAAATATCAGACACATGGACATGGACTTATCCGTTGCTGAAGTAAATGCATCAAATAATGCCGAGCATAACAAACAGAAGTAAGTAGACAAGCTTTGGAGGGCATCTATAATGACGGAATTTTCGTAATGGCCAACGAAGGTGCATGTGAGTATTCCTCTTACAAATGATAGATTTGACGTGCATATGAGACATTGAAAATGAGCTCTCAAACACTTTTCATAGGGAAACTTAAACAAGGACCGCAAGGAGGGGCAGGGGTGCAAGGAGCAACTGCTCTCCAAACAATCTCCCTAGTACCTAACATCCTCAATCAACTAAAATCGTCCGTTAAATGCCACCGTACAACTCAACCACCATATCAAGTTCGTTCAATAAGAAATTTCAGATTTCCAAACAAAATTGAACCTCTCCCACACAGAGATCCCTCTAAAACCTGAACAGAATTCTCTTTTATTCATCATACCACTCCTTTGTGCTCATAAATTGAAACCCACTCCCCCCCCTCCCAAAAACAAAAGGGACCTAAAAGACAGCAGCAAAATACAAAATTGCACCAGTAATCTCTTCGTTCAAGAAAAAAATTCATATAAAGAAGTCAAGAGACATTGCTCATGGCTCATGCCAAAATTTAATCATGACCTTGCCAAAACTTAAAGGCTAAACGAGACCCCTTCTTCTGATGACATAAGGTTTTAAGTATAATATCATCTGGAAAACCCCCGTCTCTTTATTTTTGAGACATTCAAATCCATATGTATAGCATTACTTTCAACTTTCAAAGCACACATCGTTCCTTATTTCACCTGGCGTAATTGCTGCTCCGTCATGTTGAAGTGCAAGTTGCCAACATATAATTTCCGATCGGTTGGTCCATATGGGCCTGTGACACTTGAACCAGTAGTAGCTGTAGATTGGACAAGGTTCTTTTCTGCCTCAGATGGCTTAACCATCACAGGCTGCCCCAAAAGTAGCTGACCAGATAGAGCGATTGCCATCGGCACAGACATTGCATCATAAAATTCAATATACCTGCACCTCAACACGTGCTTATTTTCAGCTTATCAAAGAATAAAAATGCAGAAGAAACAGGTAGGACTTACAAAGAATTTTAGACAATAATTGTAGAGAACAAAATCCATAAGAGAGAAAGCTGAAGCTGTGCTTCTTTTGGCGAATCTGATTTCTCAAATAAAAGAGAAGGTTAGATAAACTCCCACAAAATAGCAAGTTGCAACAAGTTCAACACCAAAGTTATTTTAACACAATCAGATTTGCCTAGGGAAAATAATTAAAAAAAATTACAGAGACCGATTTTAAGTCAAATCCAAAACATATCACAGTTTCCCATGTTGTTTCTATTCATTTCACCTTTCCGTAAGTAGCACAGTCACCAACATCATCTCATGATCCTTGGTTCAGATGTTCCACTGCTAATTCAATCACATTTTTTCCCAGTTCTTTTACGGCCAGAAAAATGCAAGAATTCACCCCTTAGAAAGCAAAACAAGAAAGGGAATGACACATTAAACAAACATTGAAATATACAACCTTTTCCCTTGGCTCATAGTCCTCAATTTGTAAAAGAGGAGATAGATTTTGAAGAGAATATGCAACAATTTCAAAGAGAACTGCAGAAAGAAAAGTTGCAAACTGCCTTAGGCAAGGCATCTGTGAACTCCAAAAGGAGACAGAAACATACAGAATAGGCAAAGAATGAGCCTGGCCACCTAGCAATTTCAGAAGAACTGCGGAAAGAAAAGCAACAAATAGCCTTAGGCAAGGCATATATCGACTCCAAAAACTAGGAGTTCAAAATATATAGAACAGGCGAACAATGAGCTCGGGCACCTAGCCTCTTATGTCCTCACAAAGCCTCTTCTTTGCCATGTTATAATGGCCTTTCTTCGATGTACCCACCTTAAAGATGTATCCAAATTTAAACTTACCTAGATTGAAACAGCTTCCAATCAGAAATGAAGAATAAGAATATAACTCAAAAATTATACACCAATGAATCTAAGTCCCTACAGATTAAAGAAAACAAAAGGGAAAAACAAACTCAGGTTCATGTCATCTACCTTTAAAATGCTGCATGAATTGATTAACATGAGAGCAAGGTATTCCCATCATCCCTCATCATGGAAATCTTTATGGCATTGCTAGTTCATTTAAGAATAAAGTCAAGCTTACATCTTAAAATTAACATAAGCTAAGAGCTGCTTCCAACAATGCATGCATCAGTTAATACCAAGGTTAGATAGGACATACCCAACCCCTTTCGACCGTCTTGAGTTCCGGTCCATGATAAGTCTCACATCTCTCACCTGATGGAGATAACAATTGAAGAGAGTTACCAAGTAAGGCAAAGAACAAATGAGGGGGGGGGGGAAGAAAGAAATTGAACAATGCACTCTAGCGTGTGCAAATCAACTAGAGCAGAACGGACACAGTGATATAGCAGTTGGATCAGCATGTACTTATCCAAAATGCTTCAAAGTCATCTGATAAGGTCAAAGCAAAGGGGGCTTGCGAACAATACAGCAATATAAACCAAATGTGGGAGAAGATGGAGAATTCTTCTAGAGTTCGGCTAAGAAAATCTTTGGGTCTTCACGAGGTCACTAAACAAGGAAAGAAGCTTCGTGGTTGAAATGACGAGGTGCAAGAGAAAGTCAAAGCAAAGAAAAATGCATACACAACCTTCAAGGAAGAAAAAACAGCTGAGAAAGCACAACACAGGGCAAAAAGAAAACTAGAGAAAGCAATTCCAGAAAAGAAGAATAAAGAGTATGGAATATTACAAGATTAGAGAGAACAGGAGAAAAAGTTGTTCAAATGAGAAAAGGCTAGTAAAGACAAACAAGTGACTTTAACATGTGAGACACATAAGGATTAGGGAGGTGGGGTTCTTGTAGGAAAACATGGCAAAAGGTAGGTGACCCAAGGCACCATGAGGGTAGGCTCAGGCATTACATTATCCAAGATGAAATTAGAGAGCCATCACAAAAGATAAATAATTGAAAGCCAGTTGGATCATATCACATAGTGGTAGATAAGCAAAAACTCATAAGAAAAGAAGAGAAAAGAAGGCTCATTTGCTAACTAGGTTATTTGATGTCAATTATAGGCATGCAAAGATGCCACAAGAATGGAGGCTTAGCTCATTGGTCCCATTGTATGAGAAGAAAGGTGATGCCAAAACTGCAACAATTATATCAAGCTACTAAGTTATATTAGAAGCCTTCGAGAAAAGGTTGTTGAAAAGAGGTTGAAAAGGGACATAATCTTTTCATATGAACAATTTTGGTTTATACCAAGAAGACCAACAAAGGAAGCCATTCATCTCATAAGATGGCTTACAGAACATTAAAGAGTCGGAATAAAGATTTACAAATGATTTTCAATTACTTAGAGAAAGCTTATGACAAAGTGCCTATAGAGAAGCAGTGAAGATGTGTGGAAAAGAAGGCTGTCCTAATTGCACATATTCGGATTATGAAAGGTACTTATGAAAGAATTGTGACTAATCGGCAACTTCCTCACTCTGTTTTTTGTTTTTTGATAAGAAAAATATAATATCTTAGTTAAAAAAAAAAAAAGTGAAGCACACCGAGGCGCAAAGGCTCCCTATGCGCGAGGCGCCAGCCTCGAGGTGAAGGCGCACACCACAAGGACGCGAGGTGCACTTTTCTAAAAAATACAAAAAAAATATTCAGAAAATATATTATGCCCAAATATACATATAAGAAATAGAAAATTTATATTTTTTAAAAAGAAATTTATATGGATAGGAACGGAAGTTACACTATAGTAGATTTTTTAAGAAAAACAAGTTAACAAGATATGGATGTAGAAGTTACTGTTTCCTGCAGACAAAAGCAGAAGTTATTACCACCCACCATGAGAGAAACAGATCTGAAAAAGAAACCAAAAGATCGGATGAAATAAATTGCCGCATAGAAAAAGGCAACATCTAGGAGGCCACTGGTGGCACATAGATGGCAATTGACCACCGAAAATACATGCACACAGGTTTTCAGCATCCTCTGTCATGGTTGGGATGCAAGACCACCTCCAATTTGAGCAATACTTTGAGTTCAACAATTAGGGTTTCACAAATCTGGGTTTAGGTATAAGGCTCAATTCGAAGCTAATTCTTGAAATTAGTAGAGGGGTTTGGCTCAAAAAGGAGTGATATTGCTGCAATAAGTTCCAATTTGTAGAAATTATGTGTTTGCCTTGCTCAGTGGCCTTCCTCTCTCTTCTCGATGCCTTCACTGCTGAAAGATTCCATGAGGCACCTGAAGGAGCACGCCTCAGGTCGTTTAATGGATTCTCTGCGCTTTGGGGTGTACGAGGCGACAGCTTGTGTGCCTCTCGCCGAGGCACGCCTCAGCTACGCTTTTTAAAACTATGATATCTAAATATATCATAAACAAAGGGTTGGATGCAAGCAAGCATCCTAGAGAAGGACCATATACATCCAAAATGAAATCTATCCACAAAATCTACAACATCAAAAGAAGATGGCGACCCCTCTTTCATACTTCCTTGATCATATCAAATTGAAATAAGGATGTGCTTTAAGTTCCCCGCTTGCATATTGGTTGTACATAATTTTTTGTAGGATGCTTTCCCAGCATCCATCTATTGATCCTTTTATCTAATATGCATATTTTTCCTTATCCCAAAAAAAAAATTGAAAAAATTAAAAAAGTAATTTGGAGACATGGGGATATCCTGAAGTCCAAGACCCCATTTCGTTCAAGGGGTTTTTTAGTTCATATGTGGGAATTGTATAACATATTTCCATACCTTACATTTGGTTAGGGTAATTTTTATGCGAAATCACATTTTTGATGAAATGACATACCCACAAGGTATAAGTTTTACAAAACCTCACCCACCCCTTGGTTTTACATAAACCTAAAGCTTTAGGTATTATTTTTAACTTACATTGAATCCATTCCCAAATTGAACCAAACAAGTAGACTTAACAATAAAAAAAACCAGTGTAACACCTCCCAGAATCATCTCAATTCCGACAAAAATGAACCAAAAATCCCCAAGAGGTTTCACAGTGGCGAGTCAAAGACAGGGTATTTTGAACGCATGATTAATGATGAATAGGAAAGCAGGAGGGGGGGCACCATTCATGGCATTGCAATAACAAAAAGAACTACAACGTGGTTATCAAATTAGGTTTGGCTCACGTACAACTAAGCAATCACTCGATAGCTGATAGGAGTCTATACACTCAGAGGGATAAGATGGCCTATGTCTAGGTCTTAAGCAAGATCCACAATAGGTGATTACGGTGTTTTTACTGTAAATTCAATAAGAAGGGGTGCATTTCTACAGTTATACTATTGATTTTGAAAACAAATATGTTCAATGCCAAGCTTACATGTGGAAGTACATTACAACAAACCAAGATATAAAAATGTTAAGCAAACTCCAAATAGAACAAGTTGAAGTCCTACTAGGACTGTATAGACGATCATAGAGTATGCAATCACTCACCTTCCCAGCTTTTGAGAAGAACTCATAAACATCTCTCTCAGTCGCCTTAAGAGGCATCTGTCATTAAAACAAGCAACATGTAAAGTTAGATGTATAGAAAACCGCATTTTTTGATTGAATCAATAAAACGTCTAGAGAGAAAACTCAGGAAATAAGAGGCAAATACCTGGTAGGCAAAAACAGTTCTTTGATCTCTTTCTGGATCAACCTCAGGCTCAACCATGTCTTTTTTCTCCTTGAATCTCCTGCAACCAATAACATTTATCACACTCATCAACATGCCAACATAATCAGGCATGCAAATAAAGAATATGTCAATTGCAGATCCATGATAGTCCTCACTGCCTAGATAGCACTTCGTCATCAACCATAGTAGTCTGAATCTTGAACAGAAAAAACAGCTTTAGAATTCATAATATCGCAAATTACCCAAGAGATAGATATCAACATTCAAGCAGCTTAGTCTCTTTTAAGGTGATTCGGTCTTCAATGATTGCTATAACAAGTGGTAGGCCATTTTAAAATTAAGGCATACAAAGTAGAAAAGGGGACACATAAACATGAGAAAGAGAATCCAAAAGAGTTAAAAAGTCCTATTTATAAAAAGAATCCTTAAGTGGCTTTCGATTTTGGATAAGCAGAAGAAACACTATAGATGATATGGTTTCTACTAGCTCGAACGAACTACAAGAAAAACATTGTTACAAAATCCTGTAAATATGCTACCTCAAAGCACCAAAATGGAAAGATGCATAAAACACTTTTTAAACCCAGTAAATGGGACTAAAAAGGGGGATACAAGCAAATGTCAAATGGCTTTGAAGGAACTGTTTGGTGTGTATACAGCAAAAAATGGATTCACCTTCTATGTAGAAAAGTCAAAAGAGAGTCCTAATCAGGCAAAATAGCGAGTCATGTAGGCGGCAACATTTGGTAGTTTGAGCATAGTAAGATCAGGATATTCAATTGGGCCAAACAATGAGTTCTCGCAACACCAACCACCTCATAGCTACTCAACACTTATTGCTCTGCTCAAGCAGTCAGGCCAACAGCGATCTCCTGTCCTCAGGAGAACAGTAGTATTGTTCCTCACAGCTGCTTCACTGTTGATTGCTAAAACTCATACATCTATCTAATGCTTGGGGTGGGAAGCAAAATCAGTAACCACCCAAACAAATTCAACAGTCTGTAGCATTCCAATTTAACTTCATTTATATACATCTTACAAATAAATCCAGATCAGCCCGGGTACATCTCACAAATACATCTAGATCACCCCAGGCCCTGCTTCAACAGGATCAATACTGAGGTTCTCGTTGTAGACATAGTCTAATGCGTCATCATGAAATGATTTCTCAGCAAGAATCATGGTGATCACCAAGATCGACAAGGGATGCCTCATGCTGCACATGACTAATTAAGCAGAGGGCACAATGCTGACTTTATTAGAGCTTCCAAATGGCAATGGGCAAATCAAACAGCAAATAAAAGTTCCCTTAGATGGGCAACCAAACAGAAGTACAAGTTACCAGCCTGACATCAATATCACAAGCATTTCTAGACCCATGCAGGGACTAATAATTCAATATTATCAACACCCTTAAGAGTTAAACACAAAACAATGAAGCACATTTGCATAACCAACCATTCAGCAATGGCAAAATAACCATGACAAGTTAGAATTGTTACCTGCTGTCTCTCATTTCCACATCTCTAAACTCTCTTTCCCTACCCTTCTCACGCTCCCGGCTATCATGACGCCTCGACCGGCTGCTGCTTCGCCTTGACACCTCTCTCTCCCTCTCTTTCTCGTTCTGTGTCTCTTTTTCTCTATCCTTCTCCTTCTCCTTCTCCCTCTCCCTCTCTCTGTCCTTCCTTTCCCTCTCTCTATCCCTCTCTCTATCTCTCCTCTCCCTATCCCTATCCCTATCCCTATCCTTCTCCTTTTCTCTCCCCTTCTCACCATCCCTCCTCTCTCTATCCCCATCCCTATCGCTCCTGTGTCTGTCCTCCTTCTCTCTCCTCCTCTCCCTATCATCCCGCTTTCTCTCTCCTCCATTGTCATCCTCACTCCTCGACTTCTTCCTCCTCAGATCATCATCCTCCTCTTCCTCTCTCCTCCGATGCCTTCTATCTCTCTTCTCTTCGCTCAGGTCCTTCTTCTTCGATGATTTAGCCTCTGAATCCTCCACGGATTTCTCCAAATACTCGTACTCGTCGAAGTCCATTGGATTCTCCACAACTAGATCCACAGAATTTGAAGATAGAGTGACCTGATGAGAGTAAATTACGTCGATTCAATAGAAATTTGGAACCCTAAATTCGTTTTTTGGGGATTTTGTATTTTAGGGTTTAGCCGGCAGGTTTGCCGATTGTACACAAATGCGAGGGGTTTTGGAGAGCTGCGAGCTTGCGAGCAGGGTAGCATTTAGAGCAAATGCAATGGCGAGCCAGATTTTGGCTCACCAACGGGATCTACCACTGCCACATCAGCCCTCTCTCCAACACCTTACAATTCTCACTGTCTCTAATAAAAGACTCATCACTTTCCCTCATCAAATAAAATAATATCAATAGATCCCACACCAAATCAAATTCAATTATTTTATTTTTATTTTGTTAGTTTAATTATTTGGTTTAATTATTTATAGAAAAAATAATTTGGAGTTAATAATTTCGTAACAAAACTAATTGGAGGTCATGTATGTATTTTTTGAACAGTGCAAGAGTTTCAATTAAAAAATTAACACATACCTAAGTATAGTAATTACAAGAGTTCGATACATAAATTTAACAATAAGCGCTGGTTGACAAAAAACGAAATAAAAATTAGAGAAGGTGAATGAAAAAAATTACAATATGATGATGAATGTAGACAACTAAATGTTGTTGGAAGAAAATGACTTTGCGTAACTATTTTTTTTTGTGGTTGGTTAGCTGGGTGTGATTTTGGTGCGGAAAAAAATAATCTGCACATAATAATTATCATACGCAACAAATAAAAAACCCCCGCGAAGAGATTGAATTTTTTAAGAAATCACACATGCTTCAAATTACAAATTACAAGAGTCGGATAGTAAATAAAACATAAGACACATTGGTGGACATGAAATGGGATAAAATTTATAATAGTTGAACAATTCAAACAAAATGACAATATGAAGATCAATGGACTATCCTCTCTACCGCCGACCCGAATTTCGCTTCCATATTTCCTCAATCAGGTCCGCCTGGAGAGCTAAATGCGTTTTGGAGTTGCGAACTTCGTATGATCGTCGAAAGTACATCTCATAGCATGGATATTGGTCGTGGTTAACAACGGGCTCTGCGACAGTTTCTTCGACAACATCGTAGTCAAATGCGAGCTCGTAGTTATCCCGCTCATCCTCCACAATAATGTTGTGGAGTATAACACATGCTCTCATTATAATACCAATTTCTGTTTGATCCATCAGACGAGCGGGGCCACGCACAATGGCAAATCGAGCTTGTAACACACCGAAGGCCCGCTCAACGTCCTTCCTTACTGATTCTTGCCGTTCTGCGAATAGTTTTTTCTTCGGCCCTTGGGGAAGTGGGATCGTTTTGACAAATGTCGTCCACTATGGATAAATTCCATCCGAAAGATAGTATCCTATGTTGTAATGGTGCTCATTGACGATATACTCACATTTAGGAGCGCGATCCTCGTACATCTCTTGGAAAACAGGTGAGCGATCAAGGACGTTGATGTCATTCAAACTTCCAGGCAACCCGAAGAACGCATGCCATATCCAAAGGTCATATAATGCAACAGCTTCAAGGATGATTGTTGGCACCTTGTAAACTTGCTTTTGAAATGATGCTCTCCAAGCCGTTAGACAATTTTTCCGCTCCCAGTGCATGCAGTCTATGTTTCCCAACATACCAGGAAAGTCACGGGTTTCAGCAACTTGCAGTAAGCGATCAACATCAGCTTGATTTGGTTTCCTCAAGTACTGCTCCCCGAATATCTCAACGACGCATGACGCGAACTTCTTCAGGCATTCAATTGCGGTGCTCGCACCAATCTTCAAGTACTCATCAACGCAATTAGCTGCTACACCATAGGCAAGTATTCGCATGGCTGCGGTACATTTTGTTAATGGCGACAACCCACGTCTTCCGGACCCATCATACCTAACCTGAAAGTACTCTGACTGATTGCCGAGTGCTTCGACAATGCGGAGAAATAAGTGCCTCCGCATTCGGAATTTACGCCGAAAATGATGTTCGTTGTACACTGAATCTTCGGCGAAGTAGTCTTGGTATAAGCGATTGTGGGCAGCTTCTCTATCTCTCTTAAGACATCTCTTTTTCATTCGAGGCACAGATGCTGATGGTGTCATCTCTGTTGCTGCTTGTGTAAGTTGTATAAGGAGCATCATTTGTTCTTGCACTTGTTGTTGATGTCGAAGGTACGCTGACATAACGGGGATCATGACATCGTCATCTGATGAAGAAGATGAGGAGGAGTAGGAGGGCGATGATTCTTCCTCAATAGGCAGTGTGTCGACATTAAAATGATCCCTTAGAATCTGCCTGCGCCACATAATAATGATTATACATTTATGTACAGAAGAGTAACCATTTTATTAAACAATAATACACACACCCGTTTTGCATAACTTCATATCATAATATGATTACACGAAACTCATGTCTAATATAACACATGGAAATCAAAAGCAATATAATAGACTGTTACAACATACAATGACATACAAAGTTCTCCTCATCTAGAACATTAGGGGGAGGGGAGACATATTACTAATGTGATCATGAGCTTCCAAATCTCCTTTGCATTATTTTCGCTTTCATTTGCTCGTGGTACGCTGCTTGTTTAGGAGTTATTGTAGAGGTGTCTGTCATCATTATTCTCTCCTCCTTTCTCCTTAGTTTTGCTTCCCTCATCAAAATCTTTTGAGCTTTTTCTTGTTCTGCTGTGATCATGAACTCCTTGAACATTTCATTCATATCAGCGTTGCCACTCCTCATGTCCTTCAGCTGAGTTGTTACTAGATCAACTACGGTGTTGTTCGCCTTTTGTTTCATCCTTCTCTTTGCGGCTTTCCGGCCTTCGAGTCTTTCACTCCCGCCGACACCTTCTTCTCCAGGCTCTTCACTGTCAGGTTTGGACCTTTTTGATGATCCTGACCCTGATTTAGGTGGATCACATATTGCCCTCCACTTTGGCTGGTCTTTTAGCATCTCATACCAATGATCCAACTCAAACTTTTTCGTCATACGCTCAGTGTACAATCTGTGGGCCTCTTCCATAATCTTCGCATCATTCCACCTATTGTGATTACTACGTTTCACTTTCAGCATAATACCTGTCCATTTATTCACTATTGGGGCGCACCGAAACCATCGACTGTTACATGTCTTTGAAGTTCGTACTGATGCCCCTTATGGACGGTGCTCATTAAAAGTGGAGGCCACCCTATTCCAGAAGCTAGCCTTCTTTTGGTTGGCCCCGACAATAGGATCGGTGCCTATATTTATCCATGACCGAATAAGCCGTTGATCTTCGTCAACGGTCCACTTTTTCGCACCACCAACAGTTCCTCCCATTACTTCCTCCCCATCCCCCTCATCAGTACTTGTCTGAATGTTCGTCCCAGACTGGTCCAACCCGCCCAGTGACCCCGTTGGTGTCGATGAGGGGGTAGAGTTGCTCCCCGTAGAAAGGTAATTTCGATGAGGAGGTGGCGGTGGATAGTAAGGAGGGTGTTACGGGTATTCACTCCCGTGCATATTGAAAGGTTCGTCATGTATTGATGTGTAGTATGGTGCCGGATACGGTCGAGGATTCTGACTTGAACTACCTGGAATTCTCGAGCTAAGGTGGGGTGGGTAATATGATTGATGCGGATAAGGATGGTAGTTTTGTGGTACATATGGGGGGTATGATGCATGGGGATTGTGTGCGGAGATTGGGGTTGCACTGTTCCCCCCAACTTGGGGTGAATCGTCACCATCGAGCAAGCTCATAAATGATGGGGGAGTGTTAGGGTCCATATCTCAGATCAAGCTACCACCTACGAATTTATAATTAACCGTGTTCAACATATTAGTGACTTATAGTAAATGGAGGTCATGACATTACATACAATCATACGAACATATAAACATATTACACCTAAATTTTCTTGTACGATTTTTTGCAATGATCGTTTACGAAGGCCATCCTCATGAAAATTACAAGTAATAAATATCCCATGTATATATTTTGAAGTTGATTGGTAGACAGCTGAATGATAGCAACAACCAACAAGTTTGAGATATGATGAATCAAAATGACTACAAAATGAAATGTATACAAACAAGAAAATATATATACATAAATTTCACAAACTAAAGCACACAAATAATGTGTACATTATCTACTTTTTCCTATGATTTTGTTTAATCTGTATCGTACCTCAATTTCCTCGAAAAAAAACCATTATGTGTTCATTTTTCTCCTCACTTAAATATTTAATTACTAAACCGATGAAGAATATGCACGCATATTTTTCGACCCACCAATTTAATTATTTAACTTCATTCACATGCTCAAACATATGAAAACATTATTCTCATAGTGTTTCCTAAAGCATTTAATCATATTGCTAAGTTAATAACATATAATCACAACATATAATCAAATTTTAATTATCTCCTACTTACAAAAATAATATTTACAAAATTCAAATTAATTTGTCCACTATATTATTCATCTCATTGCTACAATATTAATAAAATTTAATGTTCTTCACATTTAACATATCAACTATCACATAATAGTTTTTTCTACCACATTAAAAATTAAATATCAACTTACAATTTTCTTCAGTTGTTTGTTGATTGGAAGAGCAACTCAAACTTCTCTACAAATACAAACCACAACAATGTTGGAAACTAAAATTACCAATTTTAAAAGTACATAATCAAGAATTTAACACAAATGAATTTATAAATTCATAATTTCACTTCATTGTTGCCAAAAATGTCTCACCACAGAGAATAAAATTATGCAAATTTCTTCACTTTAGTAACATATTCATCAATATATAATTCTTTTATTTACACTAAAGAGTGAATCCTACTTTTATACCCATAAGTCTTTTAATAATATCACTAAAATTATTCTACTAAAACATTTGATAATTAAAATCATAGCTACTATATTAAAAACATATATTCATTATCATAAATATATGAACAAAAAATAGACAAACCAACAAGTTTATCTACTAATACAAAAATAACAATATTAGTGAAATAAAATATCAACTTCAATATATAAGCATTAAACATCTAAGGAAGCTAACAATATAAATTTTTACTCTTTCTTTCACTTATTCCTTGATGTGAAAACTGAATGTAGATGCAAACCAAAATGATATAATGAATCGTAGGGGGAGAAAAATTTTCTTTGTGACTGTCAACCAACCCGATAAAACTATTGTACATATTTATACACAAATTCATGCTTCACAAATGTGTCACTATGCTTTCACATGTTTCAAAAAAAAATCAAAAGCGAAGATTCTTGGCTGATCACAATATGCTTTCACAGATTTCACATGCCACCGTCAATTTTGCTAGCCAAACTTTCCCCACGCCTTCAACTTTGTTAGCCACAAAAAAAAAAGCTGTCCAACCCCCCAAACGACGTCGTTTTGGGGGGGGGGGAAGGACAAAAAAAATTTGGGCAAGGCTGCCTCGCAGCCCACAGCGGCTCACCGAGCCGGAATGGTGAGGCGTTCGCTGCACCCCCCTCGCGCCGACCCCTTCCTCCCTCGGCTCCCTCTCTCCTCGCGCGAGGCGTTCGCTGCGTTTGGTCTAAGGCATTCTCCACCACAGTTCTAATTTAAAATCAGGTTCATCACATTATTAAAAGTTTTATATTTTTAAAATTTGTATTTTATTTTTTTTTAACTAATAAAACTTTAACTTAAATTATATAATAAAATATTTTATATGAATCAACTTTATAATATAATTTTTTTCAACTATTTAAATAATATTTTTTGTTAGGAAAAAATAATAAAAAATTAAAAAGTATAAAAAAAGAGGGAATGAGGGGGGAATGTCTGGGCATGTTGCCCCACATGTCACATGCTGGAGCTTTAAAGTTCCACTTGAAGTGGAACTTGGGTCCCATCCACAGGAATGCATTTTTAGTCAGAGTTTCAGTTTTATATTTTACAATTCTGGAACTTACATTCGTTTATTTTCCCAATCAATGGAACTCATTTCAGTACAAATTAATTAAATATTTGTTATGGAACACACCATTGAACATATTTTATTAGTTTTATGTTTTCAATTTTGGTTTTGCATATTTGGTTTTCTATAACTTAAAAATAATTTTTAGTTCCCGAATGAAAGAACATATAATTTATGTTTCCGAAAAATATATTAATTTATTTTAAATTCTCTGAAAATTGATTAGTTAAATTGTATTAGTTGAACGATTGACAGCATATAAAATATAATGTATAATTCAATTGAAACAAATGCAAATATGAAGGATTGACATTGAAGAAAATTACAACGCGAGTGTTCCATATTTAAAACACTAATACAATTAAGACAACGAATGTTCAATATTTTTAAAACACAAGTGAATGACGAATAACCCTTGACACCTATGATTGTGAGCTTTGTCGCGTCCTGTGTCAATTCCATATTTCCTCGACAATGTCTGATTAGAGAATGGAGATGTGCATGTAGCTCTGGGTCATGAACTTCTGCTACTCTATAGAGGTAGGTTGCATAGCACATATGATAGTCCCGTCGAACATTTGGTTGCGGGGTATTGTCCTCCACATCATTGTAGACGAAAGCAATATCATATGAATCACGTTCGTCCTCGTTAATCATGTTATAGAGTATAACACATACGTTCATTATCATACCCAACTCAACTTTGTCTATGTTTCGAGCAGGACCACGAAAGATGGCGAAGCGGGATTGTAGAACACCAAATGTTCTTTCCACATCCTTCCTAGCAGACTCCTGACGTTCCACAAACAATTTTGCCTTAGCTCCTTGGGGAAGAGGGAAAGTCTTGACGAATGTTGCCCACTTTGAATAAATACCGTCCGGCAAAAAGTATCCAATGTTGTACTTGCGACTGTTCACGACATACTCGCATTTTAGAACCGGACCCTCATACATCTTCTTGGAAAACATCGGATCAGTGAAAAACATTTAAGTTGTTGAGGCTACCCAGACGCCCAAAGAAGACATGGCATATCTAAAGGTCATATGAAGCAATCGCTTCAAGAATCAAGGTGGGGACTCTGTAAATCCCTTTTGCGAACACTCCTTTCCAACCCGATGGACAGTTTTTCCATTCGCAGTGCATACAATCTATACTTCCTAATATGTCGGGGAAATCGCAGGCCTCTGCAACTTCCAGTAGTCGATCAACATCAGCTTGAGTTGATTTTCTCAAATACTTGTCCCCAAACACTTGAATGATACCCGCGGCAAAGTTTTTCATGCACTCTATAGCCGTGCTTTCTCCAATATTTAAGTATTTATCGACACAATCTGCTGATATCCCATAAGCGAGCATACGCATCGCTGCAGTGCACTCGGTGAGCGGCGACAACCCACGCCTGCCAATACCATCGTACCTCAACTGGAAGTACTCAAACTTACTATTGAGGGCGTCAACAATGCGGAGGAACAAGTGTTTCCACATCCGAAATCTATACCGAAAGGGGGTTTCGTTGTAGATGGAGTCATCTGCAAAGTGGTCTATGCGGAGGCGATCATATGCGTCTTCTCGATCGCTCCATATGAATCTTTTCTTCTTTCTTGGTCCTCAGGATGATGAAGCTCTGCTCTCTTATCTATGTTGTCTAAGTGTCAGAGCTAACTCTAATGACTTCACGTGAGGCTAAATGTTGAGTATGGTTTCAAGTATCGGTGAGTCATCACTAGAAGAAGAAGACTTAGTATGAAGCTGAGACCATCTGTTGATTCTGCGGAAGATGAAGAAGATAGGTGACTCATTTTATAGTACTTGTGTTGGAAGTTTACAAATGTTAGGCAAATTTACAACGTAATGAAGATGAAATCCAACTTATTAAATGTAATTGAGTCATTATTAACATGTAAACACAAATTGTAATGACATAATGATGTGAACTTAAAATTGAACTCATGAAAATAAAATTTAACATTTCATTGCACAACTTAAAGCGGTTCAATTACAACAAACACTTTTGAAAAGAAGTAACAACATAAGCACAAGGTAAAGAACATATTCTTCCTAACTAGGACATGGGTCTCAATCTAAAGAAGGGCTCGCATTAGACGAGGATGATGTTTAGCAGTATTAGTTCCTAATTTCTTCTGGGAATGGACCGAATCGAGCTTGATCATCTTGGCACATGTTAGTAATGTTCATTCTCAATATCTTGTCCTCATACTCATCTCATGAAGGCGTTGATAGCGGTCTCTTAGTTGAATAGTTTTCTGAGCTGCATTCACCTTCTGCTTAGCTGCATCCGCTTTATTTTATTGTGCGAGGACATACATTTCGAACATGGTGCTGTTCTTCATATTTGTTGTCCCCAAGGTTGACAACTCCTTGGTCACAACATCGAGCACCAAGTCATGCACTTTTCTCCTTTGCATTTCTTTTGGCGGCTTTTCTTCCCATAGGGCAGATCAGCCCACCAATTTCCTCAGTTAGTGTATCTTCACTGGCATGAGTTGTTGGTGTGCCAGGGTGCTAATAAGTGTGCTGGATGTCTCACTCTCAGAGTACCCGGCCACCTCATTGATCCTCAAGCGTTTAGAAGCGACCTCTACAGATTAATCACAGTTGACCTCCATTTAGATTGGTCATTCAGTAGCACCTAATGCATCAAGTTGAATGACCTGCCCACCATATCAGCATATTACTACAAAAAAAGTGGTTTTTACCAGTATAGATAGTTCTGTTGCAATAAGTCCATTTACTGTTGGTAAAACCTTATACCAACAGATATTGGTCTGTTGCTAGACTGTTGGTAAAAGGGGTGATGGTATTAGTTTTACCAATAGATATTATAATCTGCTGCAATTTCTCCGTAATACCAACAGAATGAATCCGTAGGTGAATGTCATTGTGTTACCAATAGAGACATAATATGTTAGTAATGGCAAGTGTTACCAACAGATGCTTCTGTTGGTACTAAATCAACTGGTGGTATAAATTATTCACCAATGTACTGTATTTGTTGGTAATTCTTTCTTTTTTCCGCCTTTTTAATCTTGTCCAACAAGAAGATCTGTTGGTAATACTATATACTGTCAAAAAAGAGTTTCCATCAAGCTGCAATCTATTGGTAATTCTATTCCTTCCCACGCCTCACGATCCAAAACATCTACTGCCAATAGTCCATCCATTCAAGTAGGAACTATTTTTTTCAACAAATACATCTACACAAAATCAAACTTGTAGGTACAATAGTTATAGACAATGGAAGAATCAGCTCAAACAAAAGCACAATGTTATTTAAAAGTTTTCAAAAGTGCTTTGCATTTACTAAAAGTTCATAACAAATAAGTACATAACTCCAACAATTGTTTCCATTAAAATTAAAGTCCAAAGGATAAGTACAAACTCATAAACGTTACTTGGTCTACCTAAAAGATAAGTGAAGACAAAAATTAACCACATAAGGAAACTCAAACTATGACTCATGATCATGTTCTTGATCATCAACTTCTTCGGCAGTTTCTTCTTCAAATGCATGCCCATTTTCATTCTCATCATCAATATCCTCATATTCCTCAAATGAAGAAAGAACATCCTCCGATATTCCCTATTAAACAAGCACAAAAGCATAAATCTTAAGAAGGAGTAATGGAGAATATTTATAATCATCTAATGGCATTCCCCCTTAATAACATGATGTCAAATTTATCATAGAAAAGAGAACTAGAATGAGTTCGAAGACAACGAAGGAATGACAAAAATACAATGGCATTGCTCCAGATCCACAAAAATAGAGTTAGTTTTAACATGCTAGGGTGATCGATGTTCATACCAAAACTACATTTGCACACACTGTCACGTCATCACAAATGCATTTCTAGAAAACTATATGAAGTGCAAGACTCAGGTCGTAGCCTATGGTGGCAGAACCTTACTCTGATACCACCTGTGAGACCCCTAACCCTTATGGTTAGAAGTATCAATAATTTCTTAAATTCCTACTTAAATTATGGGACGAAACGGACAGAATTTCGCCTAAAAACTGACAATTTTTCAGGCTTAAAGCCTCACATTAATTCCCTGCATCAAGCACAAGTATAAAAGAACATAAAAATAAGCTCAACAGCTACACGCCGGAGTCCATAACTCTACGGGCCACTCGCCCGGAGTATACCAAATATTAAACAATCGACAAATAGGCTTATTTTATGACAAGAAGAGGAGATATGCAAATGATGAAGATTGCTCGGTTCAGCAATGGAAAAGATAACCAAACAAGGTCACAACAATTTACACCAAGTGAGCAGCAAATTATACCAGGCCGAAGATCTAAATCTAAACATACCACATATAAGCTTTATATATAGGCACTATGTCTAGCTCATCAACAAATAATGAAATACCTCATATAGGAATACCTGGTGCTTCAAAAGCACTTTCACCAAATTGGTGACATTTCCAAGTTTATTCTCCAAACGTTCAATCTTCTCTTGACTTTCTCGTTGCTTTTGCTCGATTTTCCTTTTTTTAGTTCGTTCTTCCTCTAGAGCGCACCGTTTAGAAGTTGAACGAGGAACTTTGACCCCAATGCCAAAAGTCTTAGCATAACCATATTTTTCTTCTCCGACAACTTTCTGGAAAATTTCATCTCGAGTAACATCATCACATGAATCTTCTTCAACCCGAAATAACTTATTTTCAATTGCTTCCTGTCATGTTACACATTAGTAAAAAGAAATAAGATGAATAAGAAAATTAAATAAAAATAAACACTCATACCTTTGCACTAGCTGAAGCATCATCAAGTTTTGTAGCTTTCTTTGGTGCATGGGTCTTCAACCATATTGTAAGCTTATCTATCTTGTTGCCTTTTTCCTAAAATGTATATAAAATACTAAATGAGTTAATTAAAATCAAAGTGAGCTATAGTATAAATAGGATATACATAATACCTCTTATTCAGTACGTACACATGCGAAAGTCTTGTCCCTCTATAGTGACACATTTTGTTATTGCCCCGATTTTCAATTCCTCTTTTAGTTCTAGCCTAAATGAATAATTGACAAATCACATCATAACAATTGCATTATTTCAAAATAATCATAACTATAAATGTTCTTAAAGTACATAATTACCTTTTCCTTGTCTGATTCCCAAAACTTTAGTGAGTTGGCCCATATTTCAAGTGATATGTGTTCTGGTCTTTTGCTAATTGCTTCATCATGACTTCTACCATCAAATAGTGCCACCTTCAACTCATATTTATAGCCTGTCCAACAAGCATGCATTTTCTCCATTGCCCATTCGTAGGGCTCCTTTTTTTAAAAAACCGCTTTCTGCTTCATGATATTTCGTGGTGAATACGTTTGCAGGCTGCTTAGTTGTATAATATTCGTGGAACCAATGTTTCATACTGTCCAGTGGTTTATGCATTCGCTATAGTAACAAAAGAAGCAGCATTCTTCTATGTAGACCAGTGAAAAGTTTCTCTTGAGGTTTGGCTATGGTTTAAAGGCCTTCAAATCACGTTACAAGTAGGATGGTAACCACATAGTTCCTGCTAATCTATAATTTTGATTGCATTTGGGCATTGCTCCTGACTGGACAATATCTAGGATTATAATCTAGATTTAAAGAAAGGATATGCTTTAATCCTGGTTTTGATGAGGTTATCACCTCATCATAATTGAGTAGTTCAGTCATTTTTCTTTTGTTCTTTTGCTCGAAGGGGAGAGGGAGGGAGCCTGGTTGGGCTACAAATTACCCACAAACTTGTTATTTTCATTATGTAAACTGTACCATGGGAAAAAGAAAGAGGTTTCTTTGGATATAGTATCACTATCGGTGAGGGACTGGGGGTTTTGAAGGGGAAGAGCCCCATTATGTGATTAAGGTAAAGGAATATAGAAAATTTCGGGGACAAGTTTTCTAGGCTATAGGTTAAGTGATTCACAAGCTGAATTTTACTGAAATTACACCTTGATATAATAAGTTTCAAAAGATAACATATTGTGTGATATTTAATGATGAAATATTAAGTATTCCTATAAATATAAATGTTTGTAAAATGGGTAGAAACTTTTAGTCACAAGCAGGTCTAACAATTGTAAATCGATTCCTTAAATATCTAGCTTATCTTTGTCGTCTAAGTCTTGGATGTGTGACATTTTCGTTTGTCAAGTACTTTGTTATGCTATTTTCTGTCTATCTCTTGCAGTAAGGTACTTCTCTTTCTTAATTGTTATGCCTGCTGTGTGTTTCTATGCTCAAGAGTTGGTTTTCCAGGTGCATTCATATATGAAGTTGAATAGAATGAAGTTCGCAAGTATGATGCAATTAGCTCAGATGTGAACTTGCTTGCATCTAATCAGCTTGTGTCATCCTTGTCGGCTAATTCTGCTGACCATAAAGGTGAGGTTGCTCCTATTGCAGAAGGTAAAGATGGAGAGGCAGAAGAGGAATGTAACCTAATATGGATGGACCCTTGTTCGTGCTGCTATGCTTTGTATTCAAAACTCAAGTCTGAGTGGGTCCTTTTGCAGCAGTCACCTTTGGCCCTTCAAAAAGCTTTGAAGGTAAAACTTGTTTTAGTACTTATCCATCGACGAATGAACTTGCTGCAAGGATTCAGTTTAAGTTCAATATGTGAAGATCTCTTAGTGATTGGGATTATATGTTTAATTTTCTTCCTCAAAGAAAGGAATATTCGGAACACAAATATTTATATGCTCTTGAATAGTTGTGAGACGGTTTCGGGTGAGCCTTGGCCCATTTTAACGGCTCTTTGTTGGTTCCTAATGTATAGGGTACAGATGCAATCTATGCAAAGGAGTAGGGTCTTCCCAGTAGACTTCAGCCTCTGAGAGACGGGCAACTTGGGACCCTAGAGCAAAGGAAGGCAGACTATGTTGGACTCCAAAGCATTCTGAGCTGTGAATCAAATAAGGTAACAGTCTCCAAGCTAATGTACACTCCTTCGCCAGTACCTTGCAAGCAAGCACATGATTCCTAGAGGACTTTTAAAAATGAATCTTGATGTTGTGGAACAAAAAATAAATCAAAATCAAGAGACATTTATAAATCAAAATTACCAGAACATGGAAATAGTAAGCCATGATCTTTGAATATCAAAGCTTTTGCAGCCAAATTTAGAAGCAAAAATAATACCAAATGGCTTCAATATCATATTTCCAACATCCAACAGATTCATGGAGGAAAGAAAAAAGAAGAACGGAATATCTCAAAGAAGAATAGGTTGAACAGAATACCTCAAAAACGCTATTGCAGCAGGGGCCAAATCGGAACCTTGGGGATTGGTGGCCTACGAGTGAGCGGTCGAATTGGTGGCCAGAGACGGTGGAGTTGGCCGTAGATTATTAGGAATTGGCCGGCGACGATGGAACGACCTGGAGCAGTTGAAGCAGTCGCGACAACACCTAGAGCAGGGACAGAAGAGTGCTGGTTCGACGACGACGCCGCGCTACTGGCCGGCGGTCGAGCGATTGAACTAAGGGTGTGGGGAAAAGAGAGTTGAACGACTTTTGGTGATGCTGGTGTGTTAAACGACGTGAGGAAGAACAGAGTTAAGGGATTGTGGGAACTGCCAAGGGAACGGAAAGGGTTAATGGCATGAGTGTAATTTTTTTGAACTTGTGTTAAATATTCGCATCAAGTTAAAATAAATTATCGGTGTTAAAATTACAATACTAATATATAGAAATATTAAATGTTAGTTTTTTCAGTAACAATACCAACAGATTGACTAGTTTTTGTTGCAAATGTTGTCATCCCTTTTGATAATTTTAGATTACTTAAAATAAACTGTTGTATGCCATAATGAACAATAACAACATAGCTCTTTACTTTTCAAATTTTATTGGTATAAATGTAACAATACCAACAGAACATTTGGTCATCATAAATAGTTGGTAATGTATTAACGATACCATCAGATGCTTTACTCTGTTGCAATTTATTTGTGTTCCTTTGGTGCCACAAACTCATAGCCATTTTACCAACAACAAAATCCATCTGATAGTGCAAATAAACTTTTACCAACATAACATATTATTTGATGTTAGGTTCCTGTTGCAATGAGTCCCCTTTTTTTACATAGATCTTGGGCTTTCTAGATAACGTCATCCTTGTTCGCCCTACTTGGGTTCCCCAGGTAAGCGTGGCCCACACAAGTGGACCACTTGGACACAAGTGGAGCTGCTCGGTTCCAGAGGGCGTTGCAAACTTTTGTTGTTCTCTTCGTAGCTCTATTGGGAGCGTACTGGTTGTAGGAGCGTGCGACCTTTGTCCAGAACCCGATTTTCTTTTGGTGAGTCCCAATAATGGGGCTGTGCTTACATTTATCCATGATGTGATCAAACAGCGATCTTCTTCAAATGTCTACTTGGAAGCTACACTACCACTCTTATTATGGGTGGGGTTGGGTGAAGGATGAGGTGTTGATGAGTTCGTATTATCAGGTGGGGGTAATTGATAAGGAGGGGGTAGTGAACCGTAGTTGAAATTTAGAATTTGTGGGGCATTCTGACCTTAAAGGGGAATGTTTAGTGGTGGTTGGTAGTATGTGGAATATTGATGTGGGTATTATTTAGGATACTATGGATGGTATTGCCAATTTAGAGGGATCGGGATAATGTTCTTGTTGTTTGCGAGATTCCGTTGTAAATTATCCTTGGTAAGTAAGTTCATGAAAGATTGTAGGTGATTAGGATCCATTTTAAAGTGAACACCTATAAGTTAATCAACAATGTTTGGATTTAAATTTTCAATTCTATCATACATCTTTACACATCTGAGAGTTAACATGTCAAAGCACGTTGTAAGCATACTAACTAAATGTTGAATTTCACATATCTAATTTATTGATCAAATGAATTAATTAAATCTTCACAAAAATAGTTAAGCATGAAAACGATTTACGTAAGCCACACATTTAAACTCTAATTTCTACACATTTAAATTTTAATTTGTAAACATCTTCTTCTAATTTCTAAAACATTAAACTTCCATACAAATTTAATTTCTAAAACACATCTTCTTCTAATTTCTAATGTCTAAAACACATAATTAATTTAAATTAAATGCCAACTCCAATTTAAATTCTACACATTCTAGGTTAAGGAAGTTCATGAAAGACATTATCGTTTTAATGAACATTTAAACACTAATTTCTACACATTTAAATTTTAATTCTAAACATCTTCCTCTAGTTTCAAAAACATTAAACTTCCATTCAAATTCAATTTCTATAACACATCTTCTTCTAATTTCTAGTTTCTAAAACACATATTTAATTTAAATTAAATGTCAACTCCAATTTAAATTCTACACATTCTAGGTTAAGGAAGTTCATGAAAGACATTATTGTTTTAATGAACATTTAAACTCTAATTTCTACACGTTTAAATTTTAATTCTAAACATCTTCCTCTAATTTCTAAAACATTAAACTTCCATACAAATTTAATTTCTAAAACACATCTTCTTCTAATTTCTAATTTCTGAAGCATATATTTAATTTAAATTAAATGTCAATTCCAATTTATTAACATTTCCATTCTAATTTCTATACATTTAAGTGGAACGTCAATTCCAATTTATTTAATTTATTAACATTTCCATATTTACAATTCACATTTTACTAACAAATTATATTTCTAGCTTCATTACGAATTTCACTTTTCACATAAATTGTGAAGCATATAAATAATTTCAAGTGGTCAAATTTAATTACTTATCATTTAATTGTAAAACATACAACTAATTTCAACATACAAATAATTACTTATAAATTTCAACATACAAATAGTTTCAACATATAAATGATATGTTACTTATCATTTAATTACTTATAAATTGTAAAGCATACAAATAATTTCAACATATCATTTTATTCTAACATGTCATTTTATTCTAACATATCATTTCTAACAAATAATTAATCACATAGTCGTATTCTCACTTGTCATTTTATTCATGTCCAATAATTTCAAATTTCACAAATTTAACAACTCATACATAAAAATTGAACTTTTAAATTTCTAAAATAAACTTAAACATTCTCACTCACAATCATTTTACATTCCACCAAATCAAAAAATTTTCTAACAAATTCATATTAAGAATAACAAAAAGTTAGAATTCTTTACAATTTCCTTCACTTCACTTTAAACTTGATTCTTCAACTTTATGAATACCTCTAAAAAATGTCTATAAAAAGCCACAAAAGAAAATTCATTAATTCAAAAATATAACTCAAAATATTTACTTATACAAAAACTAAACATAATTACATAATTATTATAACTTATCCAAATTTCTTCCTGTTGAAACTTCAATTTCTTTCAAATCTCACAAAACTCAAAATTTCAACACCAATAGAAAAACTGGATATGAGTGAGAGTAAAAAATCAGATATGATTGAGAGTAAAATTGAGACAAAATTTCCAAAATATGCTACAAGTATTTATAGAACACAATTTCCCAAAAAAAAAAAATTATCAAGCTAAATAGCCGTTGGGTACCCAATCCCAAGGTCCAACGGCTATTTTGGCCCAATCTCCCAACCCCCGTAGCCCCGATCAACGGTCACATAGCATTTTCTTTTTTTTCGATGCTATCAAAACGTACTGCTCCATGTACACTGTCATTACGGAACGCTGCGTTTAATTTCACAAACCAACAAAAAAAAGCACGCGGGGCAGAATGCCCCACCGTTCTGCCATGCATGCCCCTCCCCGTTTCCCCACACTGCCGGAGGCCCCCAGAAATGCGTGTGACATGCGGAGCCCACTTGTCCCACACGTTCCCACGGCTGGGGGGTGCTCTAAAAGCATCCCCAATGGTGACTGGTGAGCCTGTTTTTTGGCTCATCAGTGGGAGCATACATATGTCACATCAGTTTGTGAGTTAATTTTTTGACCCACAATTCTCTCTCTTTAATATAAGGCTTATCACTTTGGCTCACCAAATAAAATAATACTCATGGATCCACTTTATAACACACACCCTTCTTTTTAATATCCAAAGAAAAGAAAAAATCAATTAAAATTTAAAAAAAAAGCAAGAAAAAAGGGGGTGAGCCGACTCACGCCAACGAGTCGGCCCACGAGCTGCTCGTAGGCTCACACTACTGTAGAGGCAGTGAGCGGCTCGGCTCAAGTCCTGAGATGCGCGAGCCACAAAAAAGCAACCGCTGGATGTGCTCTTACTTGTCTTGTGTGGAGGCGCCTTGTGCCCCTTTTTTTCCTTTTTCTTTCATCTGTCATTTTAAAGAACTGTACAATTGAATGGACAATACATTTGATCCATCCAATGTCTCCTTATTTTGTTTATTCTTATGAAAATTCAATGTGTGAGAGTTGCCCCAGTGGTTAGGTGCATCTTGGACTTTTTTTGCACGGGTCACAAGTTCAAATCCAGTGAAAGGCAAGATCGGAACTTGCAATTTCTTTGTCTTCTCTGGGTTTTTTTAATTAAAAAAATCTATTATTTGTTAATTAATTCTTCGGTTGCTTAAATTTTTTAATATACTTATTCAATACAACTGGATTTGTTTTTTTTTTTAATTGCGTATATGCATGTGCAGCATTAAATATAAGTTATAAGTCATTAAAAAAACATAGTATAGATCAATAAAATATAGACTTCGTAATTATTTGCTCACTAGATGTATATTATATCTTATCGACATCTCGTGGAGGTGGAACTCACACGCGGAGTTTTTTGTTGAACGCACAAATTATATAGATATACAATCATCAATCAAGTACCTCAAATCTTTAAACCTTAAAATTGAATAAGGTTGGTTACTGTTCCTGTGAATAGTGATGGTTTTTTTGGTCAATTACAAATTTTTGGGAGTTGTATTGTTATCAAAGATTGCGGAACAACCCTGTAAAAAAATTTTCCTTGTAGGCAATAATGTCTTCAACCCCCAAAATCTCTAACTTTTCTGATTCATCCTCTCTCTCTCTCTCTCTCTCTCTGAGACTCACTCATGCAAGCAGCGGTTTCAAATCAAGAAAAGAGCCATGCAAAATTTTCAGTTTTATATCAACATTTCAGTGCCCGAAGGAGGTAATTCTGACTTTGATTTGGGGGCTTTAAACTTCTTTTACACTTGCTTAGGTTCCTTAATATGCAATTTTGCGTTCGATTTGTTAGATTTTGTGCAATTTGGCATAGTTTGAGGAATCTAATTTGTTAGTTGAAGGAGTCTTGTTTCTCATATGGGAAATTCAAATCAGAAATTCGAAATTTTAGTTTAGTTTAATCTGAAATTTTGAAATTTCATATCGCAAACCTTCAAAATTTCATCCTTGACAATTGAAATTTCAGGGCTAAAACTTTCAAAAATTCTAATCTATAATTTTGAAATTTCTGATGTGAAATTTCGAGGTTTGATCTGCAAAATTCGAGTTCTTATCAAGGCCCAATCTATGAGAATACAAGCGAAACCCCATATTCACCATCTTTTCGTGAAATATGCGTATTCTCTTGTGAATATCAATGGTTTTCCAATGAGAAAATCGATTTTAGCTTTTTTGTTCTCTAGGTTTTAACTATCATATAATTTAGTAGGCTTTCAGAATTGTAAAACAATGGTCTCTCTTTGTTTCGGAACATCCATATCTCACGCTCTGAACGGTCACTTGGGCCTCGGAAACAGCCCGGAAATTGGTGCCTCGCCGGCGATACAGAGTAACAGTAGTCGGTCACCGGAGGGGAGGCCTTCCCCGAGGTCCCTCTGTTTCAGGGGGCCCTGAGTTCCCTGAGCACCAGTACACTGCTTCTTGCCGCACCGGTCACCCGATTTCCGTGGTCCTGAACCCCAAGCTGAGCTTTTTTTGGTTCATGCCCGGGGTCAAATTTGGGAGCTGCGGCAGGGTGGAACTCGCCCTTCACCTCTCAAATCACCGGTTTCTTCTCTCTCCCATCTCAGCTTATCTGCTAGTCATATAGGGTTGCAGAGAGTTTTCTTTTTTGGTCTACATATTGCTTTGTTCTTGCTCTGTGGCCTAATTTATGCTCTGTTTTGCCAGTGATATATTGCTCTGTTTTAGAGTGCTCTGCTTCAATTGTTAGGGTTTTAGAGTTATTGGTAGGTAGACTTCTGCTCTGTTTGCTCGCTGGAGTTTAATTTGACCCCAATTAGTCTTCCCCAGTGGTAGTTTTGCCCATGATATTTTGTTGTTGCCCATTGTTGCCTTTTAGTTCCTAACCCATTGTCGCCATTGACATTTTGCTCCTTTTGTATATTCCTGTTGCCAGTATTTTAGGGCCCTAATTCCTAGTTGCCTGTATTTTTTGGCTATCATGGTAGTAGCATAGTATAGCTTTCCATCATTGTCTATCTTCTTATCTTAATTATTTTGGGTTCTCCTTTTATTCTTCCTATTATGGTAACCTTTAGTAGTGGTCTCTCACGGGTAAGTCGATAGAATTAGTTAAGTCTTTGCGTAAGCGTAAGATTAGTATAGCGTGCGTCCAGGAGACGAAGTGGGTTGGGGCTAAAGTTAGAGAGATTGATGGGTACAAACTTTGGTACTCGGGGTCAAATAAGGCGAAGAATGGAGTTGGCATCCTGGTTGTGAAGGATTTGACGGACCAGGTGGTCGAAGTGAGGCGTAAGAGCGATCGGATTATGGCCATTAAGGTTTTGGTAGATTCAGTTTTTGTAAACGTGGTGAGTGTGTATGCGCCCCAACTAGGCCTACCGGAGGAAACTAAGAAGCTCTTTTGGGAGGATCTAGATGAGGTCACCCAAGAGGTCCCTCGGAGCGAGAAACTGTTCATAGGAGGAGACTTTAACGGCCATATCGGCGCGGAGGCAGCGGGTTATGATGGGGTCCATGGGGGTTTAGGTTTTAGAGAGAGAAACGCGGGAGGGGTCTCTATGTTGGACTTTGCGTTGACCTTTGATTTGTCGGTGGCCAACTCCTTTTTCAAGAAGAAGGAGGATCACCTAGTGACCTTCAACAGCAGCTCTTGCAAGACCCAGATTGACTACTTCCTCACGAGAAAGGAAAGTCGGAGATCGTGTAAGGACTGCAAATTGATTCCTAGCGAGTTTTTGGGAACTCAACACAGGTTGCTGATTTTAGATGCAGAGTTCAAGTATCCTAGGAGGACGAAGAGGAGAGTCGGAGAACCCAAAATTAAGTGGTGGACACTCACGAAGGAGAAGGTGGGTTTAATAGCAGAAAGAATAGCCGAGGAGGGAGCTTGGAGGAGGGCAGAAGATGCCAATTCGATGTGGGAGGCTGTGGCAGATTGCATCCGAAGGTCGGCTAAGGAAACCTTAGGTCTTTCCAGGGGAGGCGGGAACAGGATGGAGGGCGCCTGGTGGTGGAACGAAGAGGTAAAGGAGAAAGTCAAGGCCAAAAAAGAGGCTTTCGCAGAGTTCATGAGCAGCAGTTCGGAGGAAGAGAGGGAGCAAAAGAAGATTGGACACAAGGCGGCCAAGAAGGTAGCCAGAAAGGCGGTGGCAATAGCAAAGAGCCAGGCTTTTGATAGACTGTACCATAGATTGGGGACGAAGGAAGGGGAGAAGGAGGTTTTCAAACTAGCTAGGATGAGGGAAAGGAAGACTAGGGATTTGGGAGTGGTAAGGTGCATCAAGGACGAAGAAGGTAAGGTGTTGACTGAGAATGATAAAATTAGAGAGAGATGGCAAAAGTTCTTTGTTAAACTTCTAAATGGGGAAGGAGTGCGAGACGACTGCAGTAGGGGTGGAGAGTGTAGCGATCAGCGAGCGGGCGACCATATAGCAAAGGAGGAGATTAGGGAGGCCTTGAAGAAGATGGCGAATGGGAAGGCAGTGGGCCCAGACCAGATACCAGTGGAAGTTTGGAAGTTTATGGGGGAGGTAGGGCTAGAGTGGCTTACGGAGCTGTTTAATGTTATTTACTGGACCGCCAAGATGCCCAGAGAGTGGAGGATCAGCACAGTCATCTCACTGTACAAAAACAAAGGGGATATTCAAGTTTGTAATAACTTTAGGGGCATCAAGCTGCTCAGTCACACTATGAAGTTATGGGAGAGGGTGATTGAGAGAAGGTTACGAGAGGTTGTAGAGATTTCAGAGAACCAATTTGGTTTCATACCAGGCAGGTCGACCACTGAGGCGATCCACCTCCTCAGAGGGCTCATGGGCTTGTTCAGGGATAGAAAGGTGAATCTTCATATGGTATTCATTGACCTAGAGAAAGCGTATGATCGAGTCCCGAGGGAGGTATTGTGGAGGTGTTTGGAAGAGAAAAGGGTGTCGCCTGCGTACATCCGTGTAATCAAGTATATGTACGAGGGAGGGCGGACGTGTATTAGGACACCGGGAGGGGTCTTTAACGACTTCGCTGTTAGCATGGGCCTACATCAGGGCTCCACCATAAGCCCGTTTCTTTTCACTTTAATTTTGGATGAACTCACTAGAGGAATCCAGGACGAGGTGCCTTGGTGCATGTCATTTGCAGATGACATCGTTCTTATCGATGTGACCAGGAAGGGGGTAAATGACAGGTTGGAGAGTTGGAGGCAAACGCTGAAAGCTAGGGGTTTTCGGTTAAATAGATCAAAAACGGAATGCCTCCATTACTGTTTCAGTGGTAGGATAGAAGAGGGGGGAGAAATCACGCTGGATGGGAGGGTGATTCCAAAGGTCGCTAAATTTAAGTATCTGGGCTCGATCATCCAGCAAAATGAGGACATTGATGAGGATATTAGCCAGCGGATAAGAGTGGGTTGGCAAAAGTGGAAGTCGGCGTCAGGGGTACTGTGTGACAAGAGAGTGCCCCTAGGATTGAAAGGCAAAGTCTATCGGATGGTAGTTAGACCGACTGTTCTTTATGGATCGGAGTATTGGCCTCTAAAGAAGACGCAGGCCCAAAGGTTGATGGTAGTTGAGATGAGAATGATCAGGTAGATGTGTGGTTTTACGAGATTGGACAGAATTAGGAATGAAGTAATCAGGAGCTTAGCTGAAGTGGCCCCTATAGAGGAAAAGATGAGGGAATCGAGGCTCAGATGGTTCGGCCACGTAAAAAGAAAAAGTGTGGCCGCCCCAGTGCGGAGGTGCGAGATGATCGTCCCCCCCGGTGGAAAGAGAGGGAGGGGTAGACCGAAGAAGAGCCTAGAGGAAGTGGTTAGAGAGGACCTGAGAGTTGTCGGTCTGACGGAGGACATGGCTCAGGATAGGAGGTTGTGACGGGATAGGATTAAGGGCTCTGATTGTAGGGGACCGGCCGCGTAGGTGGTAGTAGCTTCGGTGGGGTGGGGCGGGTAGGGTTTTGGTGTGCTTGTCTGCAAGTCGTGCTTTGCTGTGATGTGACGGCATCTAGCGCCCCTAGTTGGTTGAGGTATGTCTCTGCTCCTTGTTTATTTTACTCTCCGGCCCATTTTCTCCTCCTTGGTTTTTGATTTGCAATCGTTTTCTCTATAAACCTTTTTCCAAAAAAAAAAAAAACTATTTTTGTGGGTCTTAAGGAATCAACCTCTCTATGGGTAGGAATACCGATAGGGGGTAAGGTTGCCTACAGCTGGATCTCCCCAAACCCCGCGAAAGCGGGACCCACACTGAGAGTTGTTGTTGTTGTTGTGTTGTTGTTGTATAATTTAGTAGGCTTTAGTAATTCTTATATTTTAAAAAAAATTTCAATCTCAGATTTTTTTGCTAAATTAAAAAATGTGAAGTCAATGAAGGAGGTTGCTGGCAATAATGGTGGTGAAAGGAAAAGCAACAAGATAAGTTGGGCATTGATTCTCGATGAGTTCCCTTAGCCATGCCGTCCCTCCAGGTTGGCTTAGCATTTGAATGGCCAAGATATAAGCAATGATCAGTGATATTAAGGTATATTTCAGTTTCTTTTGTGATTTAAAGCTGTTTCATTGTGTGATTTGAGTGTAATTCTAATAAATCTTGCATATGTACCTGAAATTAACCCCTTCTTGGGGGAGCTTGACATCACTTGGTTAACTTATTGTTTGGCTTTCTGCACCATTTTAGTTGGAATCGATGAATCAATCCAAAACTGCTTTTCTAAATTGTGTTTACTTACTAGTACTGCGCTTGTTAAGGGAAAAACCAGACTAAGGGCCTGTTCTTTTCGTGGGTCAATCCATATTTATCAACTTCAACCTATTTCAACCTACTTGAAAAGAAAATACCAACTTTAACCCACTTCAACCTACCTCAACCTACTTCAACCCACTTCAACTAACTTCAACCCACCCTCTTCATAATTTTAATAATTTGTAAAGTATCATATGGAATTTAGGGCCTGTTATTTTCGTGAGTACATTGGGTGGGGAAAATAGTGAAGTCGGTTGAAGTAGGTTGAGGTAAGTTGAGGTGGGTTGAGGTAGGCTGAAGTTGGTATTTTTTTTTGAGGTGGGTTGAAATAGATTGAACTAGATTGAAGTGGGTTGATGTAGGTTGAAGTGCGTTGAAGTGCGTATATTTTGTATGTGGTGGATTGAAGTGGGTTAAAATAATGAGAATGAAACTAATGTGTGATAATTTATGAGTTATCGAAATTTTGTGAAATTTTTGTTCATTCTTTTTTATTTTTTATTTTTTATTGTTTATTTTTTTATTTTACATTTATATTTATATTTATATTTATATTTTTTATTTTTTATTTTTTTACTTTTTATTTTTTTATTTTTTATTTTTCTTTTTTCTTTTTTCTTTTTTATTTTTTATTTATTATTTATTGTTTATTATTTTTATTTTTTATTTTTTATTTTTTACGTTGTTTGTTTTATTTTTACTTTTTATTTTTTATTTTTTAATTTTAATTTTTATTTTTTGAATAAAAAATTAAAAATTTAAAATTAAAAATTACAAAATAATAAATTACACAATAATAAATTAAAAAATAAAAAATAAAAAATAAGAACCAAGAAATTAAAAAATAAAAAGTAAAAAATAAAAAATAAAAAATAAGAAATAAGAAATAAAAATTTAAAAATAAAAATAAAAAAATAAAAATAAAAACTACAAATAAAAAATAAGAAATAAGAAATAAGAAATAAGAAATAAGAAATGAAAAATAAGAAATAAAAATTAAAAATAAAATAAAAACTACAAATAAAAAATAAAAAATTAAAATTAAAATTAAAATAAAAAAATAAAAAAATAATAAATGAAAAATAAAAATAAAAAATGAAAAATGAAAAATGAAAAATGAAAAATGAAAAATGAAAAATGAAAAATAAAATAAAAAAATAAAGAAATAAAATTTAAAAATAAAAAATAAAAAATAAAAAAAAATCAAACATCAATAAATAAAAAAATAGAAAAATGAAAAATAAAAAATGAAAAATAAAAAATAAAAAAATGAAAAATGAAAAATTAAAAATTAAAAATTAAAAATGAAAAATAAAAAAATAAAAAGTAAAAAATAAAAATAAAAAATAAAAAATATAAAAAATAAAAAATAAAAAAGAATAAACAAAAATTTCACAAAATTTCGAAAACTTCATAAATTATCACACATTAGTTACATTCTTATTATTTTAAGCCACTTCAACCCACCACATAAAAAATATACCAACTTCAACCAACATCAATCCACTTCAACCTACTTCAACCTATTTCAACCCACCTCAAAAAAAAAAAAAATACCAACTTCAACCTACCTCAACCCACCTCAACCTACTTCAACCTACTTCACCCTTTTACCCATCCTATTTACCCACGAAAAGAACAGGCCCTAAGTCTACCCTTTTTCAGCCAAATCCTATTTTTGAGTAGGGAGTGAGTGCTTTGTTTTTGCCTCTCATTTAGTGTAATTTGCTGCAATTCAAGAACAAAGTTCATGCAGTGGAAGAACTCAAGAAGGACTTCATATCTTTTTCAACTAAAATGAACATAAGGTCTAGTATTGGAATGCTTTCATCTCTTTGTAAAACTTCATTTATTTTTTAGGGCCCAATTCAAAGCATTGTCGTTTGCTTGGGGTTATTTTACTCCTTTGTGACATCTTACATGATTAGCCTTATCTGAATCATTGCTACTGAATTCAGGTTAATTATTTTTCTAAAACAAAGGAAAATAGGAAATTCAAGTTTTTGATTGAATGAGTTATGAATAAGACATGATGAAGGGTATGAAAGTAGGGAGCAAAAAAGGTGTAGGGCTTGGAAATGAGTATTGATGATTGATGTACATGCCTAGCTAGAGCATGAACATTTGTTTATCCTTGCCTTTCGGATTTTGAATTAGTTAAGGCCTCTAATACCTTTTATTCATTCCTAAAGATTGAATTAGCCGGGTGTCCACGCATTATTATAATATTGTCGTGAATGTCTATGATCTACTCACCATCTATTATGAAAACCCTCAAATGCAGATTTATTAACTTGAACTGCTTATTTTAATCGTATGTATACATGGAAACAAGTTGAATTTGGATACTGAAAAAAAGTTGTTCCTATGGCACTTGGTTAGAGCCTAGGGTCAACTTCCTTTTACAAGACCATGGAAGGAGTTCTTCCTCTGGCATGATCATAAGGCGAGAAAAGTCATGCAATATCTTGAAAGATTGGTAATTTACAACTTTTATTTTCTTTTTACTGGCATTTGCTTGTATTTGCCACCCTCAAACTTGACACAATAAGACAGATTTGTGAATTCAGCATTAGTTGTTCTTGGCAGGTGACAAATGGATGGTATTCACGGAAATTCTTTTGAGTTTGTGAATCTTTTGTGTGTATATGAGATAACTATTGATTCTTAACTGTAGAGAACAAATGCAAGTGGAAGGTTAGTATCATAACGCAATAATTCAAGTTCGATTATAAATTCCTTTCAGATTGTCAGGTATTTTTTGTCATACTATGTAAAACGGTTAGTTCAATTGTTTCAATATATGATGCATGCTAATGTTTTTACTTTTTAAGTAATCACATGTTGTTTTTTTAACAAGACGAGAAAAGCGATGGGATAAAGGAAGCAAACACACTATCTAAGATTTATGATAGTGAAACATCGCAAATTATTACATACAGCCGGGTGGACCAACTCAATTGTCCACACGGGCCCACCCACAGCAGTTTTGAGTCCTCCAACTGCTGAGCCCTAACCCATTTAAAAAAAAAAAAATTCATGCTCCTTAATTTTTTGAAATCGCAGTTTTCATTCTCCCCATTGTTCGATTACTCTTCGCTGCTTCGATTGCTTTAGTGTTCAGCAATTATTAAATGGTTGGGTTTGATCTTAAAGTCCTATTGATGTTGAATCTCCATCAAACGGAATTGTTTGTCAAGTTTGATAGTGTTTTTTTAATCTCTATTTTTGTTTTCGGGATTGGAAGTTGTACTCGTTAGTTTCGCTTTTTAATGAGTTAATTTCGAGATTTTTGAACTGGATTGCATTCGTTCCATGTAAATTTTGGTTTGTGACATATGAGAAACGATAGCTCATCATTATGAGTTATGTGCTCACTAAATATAGTCGTTGGCTCACTAGAGGTATACATTTAGCTCGCTATAAAAAATATATTGCCTTGTACTACAGAGCAATTTTTTGCTCACTAAAAGAAACGTTTGGCTCATTAGGATTGACCTGTGCTCACTGATGTTGCATTATAGCTCACCACAAATGTTATGGTTGTTTTTCCAGATGATATTTTCATTGTTGCTATGTACATATGAGAAATAACAGCTCACCAATATGAGTTATATACTCATTAAATATAGTCGTTAGCTCACTAAATAAATACATTTAGCTCACTTGTATTGAGCTTGTATTCAACAATCATAAATCAGTTCCTACTCACCCAATGTAATCACTATAATTAATTTTGTGCCTAACAGGGAAAACAATAGCTCACTATCAGTATAGCTCATTATAAAAAAATCTGTTACCTTGCACTACCTTTTATAGCTCACCAAATATCTATTATGGCTCACTAAATAAATAGTATAGCTCACTAAAAAGAACAGTATAGATAGCCAGTAAATAATATTGTGAAGTTTTTGAGTTATGTTACAGCTCAACTATTTTTTACTATGACATAAGGGTATTTGTATTATATTTTGTAAGTATAATAGAAATGTAGTGAATTAATTAAATATAGTCAAATTCACTAAATATATGCCATAACTTACTAAATATATGCCATAACTCACTAAAAAAATATAAACAACTAGAATATAATTTAGTGAGTTTCAGATGAACAATAACATTTTTTTAGTACAATAGCACATTTTAATAAGTTATGTAGTACTTTTACTAAGTGAAACCTAGGGTACATAAGATGCATTGGTTTGATCTATCCGCTCACTAAAAGTATGTATTAACTCACTAAAACTGTGTCTCAACTCACTAAGTATTGAAGTGAGCTATACATTTTAGTGAGTTGAAATTCGATTGTACAACTTCTTCTGTACAATCGGTTGTATGATATAACAATTCAGTAAATAAATATCATAACTCACTAAAAAAATATAAACAACTAGAATACAATTTAGTGAGTTTCAGATTCATAATAATATTTTTTTAGTACAATAGCACATTTAATAAGCTATATAGTATTTTTACTAAGTGAAATTTCGGTACATAGAATACATTAGTTTCGGTATGTTTGCTCACTAAAAGTACATATCAGCTCAGCAAAACTGTGTCTCAGCTCACCAAAATATTTTAGTGAGCTATACATTATTTTTAGTGAGCGAAACTGGATACACAGCAACATATTTAAGTGAGCTATAGGGTATTTTTAGTGAGCTGAAATCTGACGGTTTTCTTTGTGGGTCCGGTTGTACAATTGCATTTGTACAATTGGGTGGACGATATAACAACTGGTGAAACGTCATAGAATACATTGATTATCATCGTAAGAATCTAAATATACATATCGCGCACTAGTACTCTGAGCTTCTTTATAAAAAAAAATAATTCAATTTTAATCAATAGTCCACAAACGTCCCTTATCACATCTTTGACCTGCTCATGAATCCTAACTTGCCCACGCAATGGGCACGGTTCCACAGTATTTTGCAAAGAAATTCCATAGTAAAGTGAACATTTTGTGTTTAGATGAATACTGCACCGTATGCCCTAGCCCTAAGCCTAGCCAACGCAGACATACGTGTGTTTTGGTCCATCTAACCCTTTGGCTCATTTATTATTCAAGGTCGTGAAAAACAGAAATGCCACCAACTCTGACAAACTTCCATGGGAGAAACTTTACCACTTTTTTTAGTACTTCACTTTAAGGGCCTCTTTGTTGGGAGCAGTTGTGAGCAGTTAAGAGCGGTTGTGAGCATTCGGAGCCTTTATGATTAGCATTTGTAAAATACTAGGAGCAATTTGAGCATTTGGAAGCAATTGAGAGTGGTGAAAGTAGTTGGAAGCGGTTGAGAGTGGTGAGAGTAGCTGAGCACGATTAATAGTTATGAGTGGTTGAAATCAGCAGTTAGTAGTTGAAAGCAGTTGTAATTGGCCAAATGCTGAAACGAATATGCCCTAGAAATTTAAAATGAGACATTGTATCTCTCTTTTTGAAACACTAAGCTTTCACTTTGAAAATTTTAGAGAACTCTGGATAAAGATTTATGTAACTAGTCTTCTTGATATGGTAACCTATATTTGTTGGTTGTCCTGATGACTTAGAATGTGATTTTGGTTGTTTTTATCGTTATTGCCCAACACTCACAATCTATTCTCAAAGGAATTAACTAGCCAAGGGATGAGAAGTCGTTGTTCGAGTACATGTTGTGCCCACTGCTAGGACATTAAGATGTTTTTTACTTCTTTTGTTAGGGTGGTATCAGTGGGCAATAGGTTTAGTGAACAATAGTATTTTGATAATTCTAGATGTCAAATTAGTACAAACAGGCAACTCTATATTATTACTTTGTAATTTATATAGACAGCTCTTGCTAATACTTTGCCTGCCAAAGCACTACCAAGCGTAGGAGTGTCTGCCTTTAGATCTCATCAGATCTCACAAAAATGGAGCCCATACTAGGTGTGTTGTTGCAGCAAATACTAGTATTTTTATCATTATTTGAAATTGAACGATTTGATAATAATTATTATTGTGAATTAATAGAATAGTTAATCATAATGAATTAATTTAAAATTATGTAGTTAATAACCAAAGAGCAGTTGCAGTTGACTGTACTTTTAGCTAAGCATACATGATACCAATATATGTATTGTATTTTTATTACTTTAACCAGCCGATTAAAAAACAAAAAAAAGGTCACCCTCTCCCCCAATCCATGGTTTCCCACACAAGGTGCTTGCATGTGAGATGAAGCCCTTAGTGAGCACACACACTTATGTAAATTGAAAGGGGAAAAAAGGGATCCAGACAACCGAAAGCCCAAACTAGTATCCAAGCTTGGTTTAGGAGTATAATATGACTTTTTCTAGAAAGATTGCTCATAGGTTACTTATTGCATTTGAGCTACCACAGCTAAGCCTTGTTCTATTCATGGATATATTACATGTGTGGAATGGTAAGGAGTAGGAAGAAGTGGATGGGAGTAGGTAGGATGAAGTGTGAAGGAGTGGAAAAAAAGTGGAATGGAGTTGAAATATTGATATTAATTATGTTAATAATTTGTGTAACATAATAATAACCACTATAATAATAATTAATGTTAATAATAATAATTATTAATACTAGTATAAATAATTAACATTAATAATTATTAATATTAATGATTATTAATAATTAATTAATTAATTAAGTATAATAATAATTAATTATTATTTTTATTTATTATTATTAATATTAAAAATAAATACCATTAATATTAATATTTATTAATAATAACAATTAATTAGTGACTATAATAATTATTATTAATTAATAACAAAAAATAATTCTTAATCATTAATAATAATAATAAACAATAATAATTATAATAATAATTCTTATTAATATAAATAATAATATTCATAATAATTGTTATTTATTAATATTAATGTTAATAATTATTATTGATTATTAATATTAAGAATAGTAATAATAATTCTTATTATAATTATAAATATTATAATAATAATTATAATTATTATTATTAATATTAATAAAAAATTATTATTACTGTTAACAATAATTATTAATAATAATGTTATTATTAACATTAATATAAATAACTAATTACTAATATTAATAATAATTAATAATAATAAAAAATAATTAAAAATATTAAGAATAAAAATAATTATGATTATTAATTAATAACAATAATTAATACTAATAATTATTATTTAATAATTAACTAATAATAATTATAATTAATAGTAACTATTATTATTAATACTAAAAGTAATTACTAATTAATATTATTGTTAATTAATAATAATAAATAATAATAATTAATAATTATTATGATAATGATTAAATGATTATTAAAAGAATAATGCCTTGAGTAAGAGACCCCTTTTTATATTAAAAGAAGAGGCACAGAAGGAACTATTATAATGAAAAATGATAGTCAATCACAGAATTCATCAAGCTACGCCCGGTTCACTCTAATAGTTCAGGTCTTATAGTGGAACTGTTATCGAATAGGCTAGAGGATTGTGCAAGTGAATCAGGAGTTCTTTGATGAATTTGAAAGCAGGTATTCAAATTTATTTTTTCTTTAGAGAATGTTTGCGACTCGCAGTATGTTTGACACATCTATTAGATGAAACCTCCATTCGAAGCCCAGCCGGGAAGACGCCTATAAATGCATCACCTGAAGCACTTCGCTCTCGCGCTTCTGTTGGCCAATCTAGTGAGAGAAAGTATGTTACCTTCAATTTAGGAAATCGCCCATGAGCACGAAGACAGGGGATTTCGAGAATGAAGATACCAAGCTTGAGCTAGATGTTAGCTCAATGAAACAGTGAATGAGAGAGGAAGATGAGAGAGAAAGGGTTGTTGTATTGACTGATTGATATCTGCAACAGAAACATTCCCTCTCTTTTAAAGAGAGCCCCTTGCTTCTAACAACCTAACAAACTTTCCTACCTTTCACAGAATTACACCCAACTCCCTTCCTCATGCTAGGCACGTGATGGCTAAATGCCCTGTATCAGGTTCCCTTCCCCTCAAAAGAAGAAATCTCGTACCCCAGTAAGCTCAAGTACCCTGCAAGTATTATTACAATTGCTATAAAGGAAACAAATACAATGCAATTTTATGACAAAAATGCAGTTAACCCCCAGCACTTCATCAATTAAGCCAAGTGGCCAGGTCAGGAAACCTTTGTACCATATGATTAGCATCTTGCTATGAAGCATCCTCTAGAGTCTCGCCTTCCCATTGTATCAAGAACTAGGCTGCAGCTTTATTTCCCCTTTTTACCATTTTCCTGTCCAGTATAGCCACTGCTTTCACAACCACTTCAACATCCCTACTCTGCAACCCGCCCGGGATATGAGGATGTGTTGGTAACACTCCTCTAAATAACTTCAACTGGGATGCATGAAAGGTATGATGAATCTGGGCTGTAGATGGAGGCTTCAATCTATAAGCAACCTTCCCCACTTTAGCCTCCATTTGGAAAGGTCCATAAAACTTGGGAGCTAGTTTCTGGTTAGCCCTGAACTGAAGGGACTACTGTCTATAAGGCTGAAGCTTAAGCCACACCCATTCTCCAATATCAACTCTCTTTCTGCCCTATGTTTATCAGCTTGAACTTTCATTCTATATTGTGCCTTGAGCAGAAGAAACTTGAGCATTTGGATCATAGCCTCCCTCCTCTGTATAGTTCTATCCACTGCCTCAACTTGAGTTTCTCCAGGTAAGTAAGGCAAATGTATAGGGGGTGGTTGATTATATACAACTTCAAAAGGGGTGAGTTCTATAGAATAATGAAAGGTGGTATTATACCACCATTCAGCAAGTGGTAGCCATTTACTCCACTCAGAGCTCTTCTTACTGCACATACACCTTAGATATATTTCTAAGCACCTGTTGACCACTTCAGTTTGGCCATCTATTTGGGGATGGTAAGCAGTGGATGTGAGCAGAGTAGTTCCTTGAATGGACAAGAGAGTTTGCCAAAAGTCACTCAAGAACACTCTGTCCCTATCGCTAATAATGCTTTTAGGCCAACCATGTAATTTGAAAACATGATCCAAATATGTCTGAGCTACATCCATAGCAGAGAAAGGGTCACTCAAGGCTGCAAAATGGGCAATACTTGCTAAACCTGTCTACTACTACAAAGATGACTTCTTTTCTAAAAGATTTGGGTAAACCCTCAATGAAGTCCATTGAGACATCTTCCTAAACCCAAGTTGATTACATAGAAGTTGATTAAATAGGTTCAAGTAAGCAAAGAGAAGTAGCGATAATAAGCCAGGAGTTGGACTGGTATCATATTTACAACTTTGGCACACGACAAACTGCCTCACATAAGCTTGTACAGCCTTAGTCATACCTCTCTAACAAAATAGGGACTTAAGCCTCTTTAAGGTGGCATTTCTTCTAGAGTGACCTCCAAAAGGAGAGTCATGCACCCATTTCAGGATCTGGTTCCTCAAAGATAAATTAGCTCCCACAACTAGCCTTCCTCTTTTCCTAAGAAGACCTTCATGTAGGCTATAATGTGAAACCCTGTGTCCTTGTTCCAGCTAGATTATCACTTATTCGAGGCTACTGCCTAGCTGATAATTAGTTCTTATATGATCCAGTACATCTGAAGTGATGGAGGAAACAGCCAGAGCCAACAATTCAGCTCCATTAACTCTAGACAGTGTATCTGTCACTGTATTCTCACTCCCCTTTCCATACTCAATCACATATTGGAATCCCATAAGTTTTGAAAGCCAAAACTGTTGGAAAGGAGTAGACACCTTCTGCTCTAAAAGCATTTAAGGATTTTTTGATCTGTGAGGATAATAAATGGCTGCCCACTTAGGTACTGTTCCCACTTTTGAACTGCATGCACTACAGCCAAAAGTCCTTTCTCATAAATTGAAAGTTTTTATCGCCTTGGTCCAAGGGACTTACTCAAAAATGTTAGAGGATGTTTGCCCTGTCTCAATACTGCTCCAATTCCAAAGGAGGAAGCATTAGTTTCTACTATGAAAGGTTGAGAAAAATCTGGAAATCCCAATACGGGGGCTGTTGTAAGGCCTGTTTTGAGGTGGTCCATGGCTTGATTAGCTTCTTGAGTCCACACAAAATTGCCTTTCCTTAAGAGTTGAGTCAAAGGTTTGGAAATTATTGCATAATTCTTAATAAACTTTCTATAGTATCCTGCAAGCCCCAAGAAACTCCTGAGATCCTTGACAGTAGTAGGTATAGGCCATTCTTGGATTGCTTGTATCTTCCTGAGATCAGCTGAGATGCCTGTAGTAGACACAAAGTATCCCAGATATTCAACCTTGGATGTCCAAAAACTGCATTTAGATAACTTGGCCACTAGAGTGTGCTTCCTCATTTGTTCAAATACTTACTGTAAATGAAAGATATGGGCCTCCATGGAGCTGCTGTAGATTAGCATGTCATCAAAAGATATCAAAACAAATTTCCTCAAATAAGGCCTGAAAATATGGTTCATAAGGCTTTGGAAAGTTGCAGGTGCATTTGTCAAACCAAAAGGCATGACTGAAAATTCGCAATGGCCTGAATGTGTCTTAAAAGCAGTCTTGTACACATCCTTTACTGCAACTCTTAGTTGGTGATACCTAGCCCTTAGGTCAATCTCGCTGAAGACAACTGACCCTGCTAATTCATCAATAAGTTCATCTACTACAGGGATAGGAAACTTATCTTTAACTGTCTGTTTATTCAATTCTCTGTAAACCACACACAACCTCTAGATCCATCCTTCTTACTCAACAAAACCACAGGAGAGGCAAAAGGACTATAATTGTGTTGAATGATGCCACTATCCAACATTTCTTGTACTAATTTCTCAATAATGTCCTTTTGTTTCATAGGGTACCTATAGGGTCTAATGTTCATAGGTTTAGCATCCCCTTTTAATGGGATTTCATGGTCAAATACTCCCCTATTAGGGGGTAACCCAGAGGATTCTTGAAATAAGTCTTCAAACTGGTTTAGAACAGGGGATAATTCAGCAGGAATACTTTCTATTATTACTGAGAAGCAACCCCACTCATCTTGGGATGATTCACCACTCTTGTCTTTTCCTGGAATCAATTGTAGCATACACAAATGGCAAGCTTCTTCCATAGTTTGAGGCAGTTGAGATTCTTCAATAATTTTCACCTTAAGCCCTTGTAACCCCCTTAACACATGTCTTGTTTCCAAGCTGGAATTCCGTTTGTAATGTCTGAAAATTCCACTGAATTGTGGCCAAAGTGCTTAGTCATTGAACACCTAAAACCATATCACAACTTCCAAGTGGAATTAACAACACATTAATATAGAAGTCATTACCCTGTAACCTCCAATTGAACTTTTTGCAAATACAATCACATCTCAATTCACTCCCATCAGCTACTGAAATAGACTGTAGCTTGACAGGTTCCATTTTGCATCCCATTCTTTGGGCTAACCTGACATCCATAAAGTTGTGGGTGCTGCCAGAATCTATTAGTATTTGTATGGATTTCTTGCCCACATACCCTATGACCCTGTTAAGCTTGTCGTGAAGCTACAAATTTAACCACTACTTCGGTTATTAAATGCTTTTTATAGTATAGTAAAGTAGGGATCGATCCACGAGGAAAGATTGTTGTAAAATGTTAGCTTAATCCTAAATGATTTTACTAATTCAATTTATTAAGTCTAATCTTAATAATTTGAAAATAATTAAAATCTAATGAATAAAAATTTGGAAAACTGCCCAATGATGCTCCTAAATATTCTAGATCATATTCTGGAAATAAAACAGTAAAAAGATTCCCTAAATAATTTAGAAAAATAAAAACAGAATAGTAATTGAAATTCTAATTAAAAAGCAATAACAGCAAATAATAGTCAGAAAATAAATATTAAAAATATCAAACAGTAACCTAAAAAATTATTATTCAGGTCTATAAGCTTATGAATTCTAAATTGTATCTAATTAATTTCAGAAAAATCAGATTAGAAAATTAGCACAGAATATCAAACAGAATAATAAATCCGAAATTAGATGTAAAATAATCTGCATTAATATAAATACAAAATTAATCACGAAAATTACCCTAATTTTAGTACACAATTTTCTGGATTTAAAACACCTAATAATCGTAAATTAAAATTAAAAATCGAAATTTTCAGAATTAATAACCTAAAAACCTGCACTTCTCAATTTTAACAAATAATTCTGAAAAATTATCAAATAATTTTCAAAAATTACGAAATTGAATATGAGCAGACTAGGACACTATATAAACCCTAGGAATCAATAAAACTTGAAGAAATATGAAAATAACTATTTTTATTCTAATTTCTGACAAACCGATAATTAAATACTAAAACTGAATATAAATCAATCTAAAATTATAACTACTCCAAAAATCAAAATCTAAACTATCTAAAATTACCTAGACACTCCTAAAAGACTATACTTTTGGGAGGGGGTCGATTGAAATTATATGGTAACCAAAAAAATGAAACAAAAATTAACAAACAAACCAAATTAACTATAAGCAACAAATAATTATCAAAGTTGTCAAATTTATCAAGGATACTTGGTATAATCTCAATCCACCATGCAAATTAATATTTATCATCAACACACAAATTAATTTCATTCATGAGTTAAACTGTAGAAGACATCCACCAGCGGTTCTTCCTCGTTTTTCCTTAGGTTCTAGTTTACTTAGGTCCAGCCCTAACATAAACCCTAATAATTTGATAATCTTTACACCAATGCAAAAATTTAACCAAACTAGAGCATTAAGAATTAGAAAAACATCATTTAACACTTTGTAATCAATTTACCAGCAAATCGATTTAACAAAGATCTAAAGCGATTACCTAATTAAAAGAGATGGGTTTGAGCCATCATGATTAATTAGGGTGATACCTAAGCCTAAAAGACTATAACTTTTACGTATTATAATCTTCTAAACTATCAATCGAAATTGTATTTAATCAACTAGCATGCATTCTAATCGATTTAACACAAATTTCATAAACGATAAACGCTAATCGCTAAAGAATCATGAATATAAATCAACTAGGCATTAAAGCATAAAACTTGTTTCAAAATAATTAATTTAGCATGGTTTCAAGAATATTATACTAAGCACATGAAAATTACTCACTTATATTGAGAATAAAATCACAATATTTATCAATAATAATAATGTTCAATGATCAACTATCAAGATAAAATAACAACCCTAATAACTATACATGAAATAATGATAAAAGATATACTTTTGAGAGGAGGATGGGTGCGTGGGTGGTGAGGCTGGCGTGTATGGCTGGTTGCATGGTGGTAGATGATCCTTATGGTGATGGTGATGATGATATATATAGGGAAGAAAGGAGGGGTGTGATTAGGATTCGTAATTAGGGTTTCCTTCTTCCTTTCTTCCTTAAACTTCTTCTCCCTCAAGACTTCTAGCTCTTCTCCAACTCTTGAAATCCTAACCCAGACAATATCTTCATAATTATCCTTATTTGGATCGTCTTCTGCCCAAGTATATAAAACCCAAGCCTCAACGACTCGTCTTCTCCTCTTTATTAAAACAATGCCTAACCTGAAAAATATATAAATTAAAGTAAATTAGACGAAATAAAATATATAATATAATTGAAATAATTATTAAAACAATGCATGATTTTTGGCTTAACAGACCCTCATAGTTTGAAACCCCTGTACCCCATTTATGGCTTGCAAAGATATATAAGGCTCTGTCTCTATCATTTCAAATCCCACAGACTTCTGCTGCAATTCTGACAAATCATTTTCCCCATCCTCTATATCCTCACTATCAATTCTTGCATGTACCTCCACCAAGAATAACTGTGGTTTCTTAGTTGGGCACTTATGTCCCCTTTCATAGGGTTGGTCACAAAAGTAGCATAAACCCTTGGCTATTTTGTCTGCTCTTTCTGCAGCAGAAATGATTTTTGTAGGTCTGAAACTTTGGCTAAAAGGTTTAGCTATACTTGCAGCAGAAGACCCACTGGAAACAGATCCATAGTGGGATCCATTAGTAGGTGTTCTAGAGCTTACCACTGAGGCTGATGCTATTGATTGAATACCTCCCCTTTGGCTGCCCCCAGGAGTAGGTAATAATGAAGGTCTTGTCATGACAGCAGTTCTGTTAGTTTTGAGAGCCTCAGTAGCCTCCTCCTGAAGCCTAGCAAATTGAATAGCATCATCCAAGGTCAAGGGATTAAGCGCTTTTACATAGGGCTTAAGATGTGGTTTAAGGCCAGCTATAAAACTAGCTATGAAATAATCATCTGGTAGTACTGGAGTTTTTTTTGTAACATCAAAGACTTAAGTTCTTCAAATTTCTCCAAGTAATCATCCACTGATCCCCACTGTTGAAGTCTGTGGAAATCTTCCACCACTTTATTCCCTAGCTCCTCCTTAAACCGGTTACAGACATCCATGATAAAGTCACTCCAATCCACTTGTTTCTTGACCGTAATGTAACTTGCAAACCAAGTTTCAGCCCTTCCTACAAAATGCAGTGGAGCCACATCTACTCTCTGTGTCTCAGGAATCTTGCATAGTGCAAAATACCTAGAACACTTCTTCACCCAATTCCTAGGGTTGATTCCATCAAAACTAGGAAATTCAGGTTTAGGCAAGAATCGAAAAGAATTACGATCAAGATTGCTAGATCCTTCGTCATTTACCTCCATACTTCTTTCCTTCATGAGATCCATTAGCTTCCCTCGCATCTGTTGCTGAACATTGCTCATTTCTGCTATTTTCTGGTTCTGCAGCTCCAGCTGTTGTTCAAGCAATGCCCTGAGTTGGTTCTCCATGTTTGATTCTCCGCTGTCCTGTCTACGATTGCGTGTTTTAGCCAGGATTTGAAGAGCTCTAATACCAATGTTACCTTCAATTTAAGAAATCGCCCATAAGCACGAAGACAGGGGATTTCGAGAATGAAGATACATACCAAGCTTGAGCTGGATGTTAGCTCAATGAAATAGTGAATGAGAGAGGAAGATGAGAGAGAAAGGGTTGTTGTATTGACTAATTGATATCTGCAACAGAAACATTCCCTCTCTTTTAAAGAGCCCCTTGCTTCTAACAACCTAATAAACTTTCCCGCCTTTCACGGAATTACACCCGACTCCCTTCCTCATGCTAGGCACGTGATGGCTAAATGCCCTGTATCAAAGTACAAGCCATCAAAGCCCCTCAAAGCAATAGTGGTCAAAGCCATCTCTTTCCTATTCTTTTATTTTAAATTAGAAGAAACAGGCTGGGTGGTCTGCTTTACGTACAAATCCATATCTCTTTCCTATCTGCTTACATATAAGGGGGGCGAGCTCCTCAAGGCTGCACTCGCCTTTTTGAATTGGCTACACCGAAAATGAGATCGTGATGTTCTACCGGATGGGTATAAAACCTTTTCAAAACTCCTATGCATTTTTTCCTACTATCATGTAGAATTAAGAATAAAAATAATAATTACTCATAATAATAATAATAATTATTGATATTAATAATAATTGATAATAATAATTACAATGATAATTAATATTAATAAAATAATCACAATAATTGTTAATATTAATGACAATTATCAATGATAATTATTAATATTAATATTAATATTTTTTATTATTATTATTGGTGGTGGTAGTGTTGTTATTATTGTTGTTGTTAATGAAAGCTATTAATAGTTAAAATAATACTTATTATTAATAATTATTATTATTATTTATATTAATAATTATTATTATTCATATTAATAATAATAAAAACTTCTAACCACAGGGTTGCGGCGTAGTGGCAGCTCACTTCGTCCCTTAATCAATTGGTTCGGGATTCAATGCTTAACCTTTGGAATGGAGAGCAATTCTTGGCCAGCCGTTTATCCTTAATTGGAGCTCGCAGAGCGAGTGGATTAGTCACTACGATCGATGACGGATACCTTTGGTTAAACAAAAAAAAAAATAAAACTTCTAGTTAATAACATAATAATTAATAATAATAAAAATAACAATTAATAATGTCAAGAATAATAATAATAGAAATGGGTGTTAGTGGATAGGAATGGGAAGAAGTGCGAAAAAGTGAAATGAGAGCATTTTTCCATGAAAAGAATAGGCCTTAATAGGCGGTGACTAGTGAAAGATCCACAAGTTTTTCTCAAAGAGAAATTTACTCTAGAAAATATCATCAAAAAATAATGCTGGAGATAGAAAAGAGGCAGACAAATGCAACTTCATCTCTAATGGAAGGTTCAGTCAAGTATAGAATTTGTTTTTCTCCCCTTCTCCATACCAGCATTTGCTTCACTTTTCATATAAATTTTATACTACAAGAATTAGAAACAAAAGGAAAAAGAAAGAACACTCCCAAAACAGAGTTCACATTCTCGAGTCAACGAACATCGGGAACACCCCTCTCAAGAGTTCCGTATAATTTATCATCTGTGATAATAAATAAGAACTGCCAATAAAAAAAGAGCGAAAACAATAGGTGAAGAGATGAAACATCCAAACTTCACCTTCCAGACAGCTTGTGCATTACCCTCATGATGCATGTGGGGACATTTCCTAACACAACTTTCTTCAGCTGAACTTATCAAACAAAAACATATGTTACCCAGTTGGTACCGCATCAACATGGCAACCATTTGTGATTTAACGAATATGTTTATATAGAAAGGGCCAGCACTTAATCAGATTCATACAAATCACCAGCGATCATATATTACACATGAAGCCTTTACATACAACAAGAATAATACCATACACGGCTCAATTCGAAGCACGACAACTAAGATTCCCAACTCTTCAAATTGAGTTCTACTACTGTCCTACACTAAGCTACAATCACGATGCACATAACATACTCCTATGCATTATCAGCAAGCATACCACTTACAGTCTTACATCACATTACCAGCAACATAAAATGCCACCCCCTTGCATAGGGAGTTAACTCTTGTTCCTTCATGTTGTTATGACATGCGATTCAAAGGGACTCTATCGCTTGGCCGAGTGATACTTTCTACGGGTGAGATGACTTGTGGCATTGTCATGCCGCCTGAAACAATTATCTCTGGGTAAAAAAGTATCAGTTAGCAAAGAAGAAAGTGAAAGAAGCTGATATTAACATCATGAGTTTTGACAAAGTACATCAAAAGTTCACGTTGAAAGAGTGAAACAAGGAATTGCATGCTTGGATTGCAAAACTCGTCCAAATCATCAAAATCCCAAGCTAATGTTCTGTTGCCCATCACATGTTCTGTTGCCCATCACATGTTCATTCATGTTGACGAATCCTTTCCTACTTAATCTGATAGGGACAATTGTTTGTGAAAAACAGATTTTATTATGTTTCCATATGTCCTTTTTAGACAAGGATGTTTCCACATAGTCCTTATGCATGCTAACTTGTTGAGATTGCACTGAGATACTTAATGTCATTGACTACTCAAGTTTCAGGGGCGAAAGGCAGCAAATAAAGATGAAGGAATGGTGAATCATGGTGCTCTTTAATTCAAGTCTATTTCACACTTGCCAACTTTAGGCCACGGACAGAAAGGGTTGCAATTGTCAAGTGTCATCAACTTTTTGGTATCGAGCAACCATAATGACAAGAAGTATCTGCATATTGGTATTGAAAACTGTCTGGCCATGCCCGCGTCCTTCCAAAGAAACAAATTGTACACACAGAGATAAGCAAGCGGTCAGCAAACAAACCTATGCCTTCTCGGATAGAGAGATTTGGTCTTATGATATCCTTTGAATTGACCAGAAAGATGTCCCCGATATAAAGATGATTTGTTGGAACGAATACACTGCACAGCTCTTCATCACCATCATCCCTCTGTAATAAATTATAATACGATGACCAAACAAAATTATCAATTTTTACCAACAAAACAGAAAAAAATAAAGTAAAACCAGGGAAAACCACATGGAGGAGGTAAATACACAAATAGGAAGGAACACGGCGCATAAAACGGAGACAGGTGACATGCCTGGCACTCAAGCAAGGTTTTACTCTTAGGCATCGACAATCTCTATGCTAATGCTTGTTCTCCCTGCCTTTACCTGATGAATTGTTTTCCATATACAAGAAAGTAAATTTCATAGACCTTTGTAATTGAGACGAGTATTTTGGTTTACCAATTCTAGTTCTGCTCCCACATTAACTTAAAAGCAGGCTCTAGTTGTGTTCCCAATGAAATTACGTATTTTGAGCTCAAATGTTGATGAAGCAGCAAAGCTAAGCATCTTCCTCTTTGACCTTACAAGTGACTTTATCCTGAAACTAGAGTCTATTAATCCCAACCCACTTGAAACCATCTTGGAAAGTACAGATCCTCACAACAGCGGATGCCAAATCCTTCGTCTGGTACTCTGGGTGATCCCTCTCAGACTCTCAAAAGAGGAAACTGTTTTGTGTACTGACTGTAGGCATCTGAAAAACAAAGTGTCTTGCATATGACACAAGCATGCTAGAAGAGCAAACAACATCAAAAATTCAAATTTAAAAATTAAGTATAAACCATGGGAGATATGATCAAGCATTGTAAATAAAGAGATGAAAGACAAAGCACATTATTTTATTTATTCCTTGATGAAATTTTGATGCAATTATACCCCATGGATTGCTATTATTCAGAAGCTTAGGTTCTCACATCTTTGAGCATCATCACACTCATAATTGCTGGTGCCACAGACCAATAAGCAATGGACTCACACGATGCTCTTTCTTGCTCTCTTTTTTGTTTGTGTTGGGGGGGGGGGGGGGGTGACATGTAACACAGCATACAACTATCACAAGTTTAACTGGGATTTCAAAACATGACCTACAAGAGCTTTTGACTTAAATAAATAGATTGGCCTCACATACTTGCAGTGTGAGTGACGATGTTATGAACCCAAATGCATATTCACCAATACGCGGATGACGAATTATTGCTACCTCTTTAAAAGCTGTGGTATTCTGGTCTGTTTCAGAAGACAAAAGATACTTAGGGTCAACTTGAAGACATTGAACATTTAAGAGAGATTAGGAAACATAAAATGTCAACATTCAAGCCATTCTCAATGAAGAACGATGTACTAGAAGCACAAATAAAAAACAATCACACAAAAATCTTAGATGCTCCAAGGTTTTTTTGGGGGGGGGGGGTCAGAGAAAATGTTCATCACAGGTAAATCATTGACATATTTATCCCTCCAGGTTCTACCATAGGACTCCAACAGACAGAGTACTACAGCAACATGGCTGAAAGCTGCATAGTGCCTAAATTTCCCAGCAGCAGAAGGCAGGGGGAAATGCACAAACTGTTAATAGAAATCACCTGGAGAAATTGCCGAGCTAATTTGTTTGGAGGCTGAATATATATGCCTAACAAAAGGCATCCTTTTTATCAGCCATTCTCCCAGCCAGAAGACAGTGCCACCAATCCATGAGGACACAAAAACGCCAACAAGGAATACAAAAACTAATGAGGTGATAAAACCTAGTCCTGCATCAACAAAGAAGCCGAGGCAAATTAAGTCCACAGCCACAGACCAGTTTCCTCGAAATCTTCCCCCTGAAACAAGTTAATATCTCCTTTGTGGATTCCTTCTTTTTCTTTTTTCTTTTTATAGAGAGAAAGAGTAATGAAACATTCAACCAGTTTAAGTAGCTATTCTCCCAAGCTGCATTCAACTTGCAATTTCCTTAAGCAACAAAGATTTAAAGCATATCTCAGGGAAGCACTTTGATAAAGCACTATGGCAGTAATAGAGTCAGAAAATGCAGGTGACTTGCTCTGTTTTCTAATCCTTGTACCGTTCAAGCATTACTTCCAGAAAATTTTTATAAGGACTTTCCCAAGACAAGACAAGAAATTTCATCAAGCATCTGGTCTTTCCTCCCGTTTTTTTGGGACAGTAGTCTAAAGAAAAAGAGTTGGATGCTTGACCACTTCTGGAGTCCCAGTGTTTTGAAGGAAATGCTCAAAGTCAAAGGTACATTGAACTTACCAAATATATCAATACCAAGTCTTTCATACAGGGGACTGAAGAATCCATCTACAAACTGGATAAACCACCATGTAACAAAGAAGGTAACTGCAACCGGAAAAAGCACCACACTGCAATTTTTAGTTAAAAACAAAGTTAGCGCGGAGGATACACTGTAAAACTTACACATACAAGGCAGCCAGAGCTGATTACCATCCAGTCATGAATTTCTTAGAGACCCAACTTTGAAGGACATAGCAGCAAGCCTGGCAAAAGATATACATTAGTATGCAGCTGAAAAAAAAAAAAAAAAAAGAATATGAAATTAGTGTGAAGTTGGGGAAGCTAGTAATGCAATATGGAAGACAACGTAATATCTCATACCATAACCCTACATATCAGACTTACAAGGAACAAGGTAAAACTGCCAACTCCTGATCAGCAAACAATATCCGTGCGAGTACACATTGATGAAATACACAAAGTAACAAAACCAATGACATTGACCGACATCCCATCTAAATGAACCAAAATATCTGATAGGTGAAACCAAACAGAGAGAGAGAGAGAGAGAGAGAGAGAGGCTTCCAAGAATGATCTATGTAATTTCACCAAGCAAATCTCACTTGCAGATTTTAGCAGCATAAACAGAGAACATGTCTCAGAACATGACAAAGAACATGTTCTTTTCATGACATGAAAAAGTATCCAGAAACGAAAATACATGATTTATATACATATTTAACCAAAGGGCAAATATACTCCTAAAACATAAAGCTTAAGACAATAACGAAGCTCATTCACACAACAGTGGACCTTGTCATGGAAAGACGCAGTAGGAACTTCAATAACACAAGTGCGGCAACCTTACTCGGTAGTTGCTCTCCCACTTTTGGGGTCAAAATTTGTTAAATTTGACCATGAGCTTATTTAAAAAGACATTGAACTTGGACTCGAAAATATTCTTGTAAGATACAAAGCAAAAGCTACTTCTGTGATATATCTAATGATGGTCGAAAGTATAGGGCCTATAGGCTCCACGAACAATAGAGTCAAACCAAGAACAACCCCCCCCCCCCAGGGGACCCAAAACAAAGGGCAAAGGGGAGGCTTTAACCTCACAGGTAGGCTAGATTCGCTGTGACAGAGAAATAACCACCTGCTAAAATTATAACCCAGGCTTCTGGAAGTAATGTCAACATTGCGGATATGCAAATACTTTCATATGTCTACAGGGCTATAATGTGTATCCAGTGGTCGGCTCAGATGCGTGGGTTAAATGTGTATGGTTTACGTCTCATACCATGTCAATCTAAACAAGTTTGTCAAATTTTCCATGAGATATGTACAAGACTAAGTGTCCCAAGCACTCTAAGCCGAAGACCCAACCTTTCATGCGAAGTCCATGCTCCCAGTCAAAGCTCCAAGTTCAACAAAATTGTCTAAATCCCTCCTTCCTCTTCCCCATCCCCTTTCTCCTCCCCCCTTCCGCGCCCCCAAAAAAAAAAAAAAGAAAGAGAGAAAAAACCCCGCACACACATATATCCACATTACAAGGGCTTTTGTGTTTCTGATCGGCAACAACCAACCGATTCAGATGTGCCCTTCAAATCATTATGATAGAGTCTACATCCTAACTATTTTCAGGAGTCCAAGTCCAAGGCCCGATTGTCACATGTCCTAGCTTTGAGGCTGCTTTTCCTACTCTTTCTTTATGCCTTTTAAGCATAGTCCTAGGCTCCTATATATAATAAGAGTATACACTATATATTTTGATATCTTCATTTTCCATCTTTATTATGTTAGGGGTTAGGAAGTTTATTCTTATAGGTTATCGTAAACACAAATCTTGATTCAAATTTGGAATTATCAGTTTTGCATGTTTGGAATATTGATTTGCAAGCTGGGGATCAGGTAGCTCGACTTGAAACATTTTACAAATTTGGCACGCCCGGTGGGACAATCTCTACCTCTCATTTCTTTCTCCTAAAGATCAAGACTTTCAAGCCTCAAAAAGCTTCATCTTCAAAGAAGAAATGGCCACAAAGAACGTTGCCGAGTAAGCTTCGAAGAAGAAGAGCACAGGATCTCTCTAGCTTAGATCCTGTGAAGTGAGCGTCACTTCTGGCAGGCGCGCTCACACAATGGAAACCAGGAGCATGGCGAAAGCTGTTACACCAATCACTGCTAGGCAAACAGTGTCGGCCCCCTCCGAGGCCTGAAGACGTGGCAACAGACGTCTTTTTGGGTGGATGAAATTCAAAACCTCTAGCACCAATTTCCTATCTGCAAGGTTGAAGACTACTACAGCAATAACTCGTCTTCGCCCTCACCAAAGGGGGCGCGCATATCAGAGACTGAAGTTGAGTCTTCCAAAATGTTGTCATGCCAGCCATGATGAGTTGATGACATGCACAACCACTCTGAAAGAGAAGATGGCTAACATGAAAGCCATCCTAAAAAAACTCAACAGGGAGAGCGCAGAAAAGAAAAATGCGTATCAAGTTTCAAGAAGAAAAGATTGCTGAGCTGATCAGGAAGTGTGGTGGACTAAGGCTTTGGACAATGAGAAGCAACCAAAGAAAGGCGTTATGTCTAAAAATGTCAAATCCTCTGGATCAATGATTATTGAGTAAATCCAAGACTTTATAGCAAATGTTGTTAAGGCGCAGTTAGGTGAAGATTCACGCCGAACTCACCCGTATACCAAGCCTTACACTAAGAGAGTTGATGCCCCCCGCATGCCACGGTTACCAGCCTCCTAAATTCCAACAGTTTGATAGGAAAGGTAACACAAAACAGCATGTCGCACACTTCATTAAGACATGCAACAACGATGGGACTGACAGCGACATTATGGTGATGCAGTTCGTTAGAACATTGAAAGATATTGCCTTTGACTGATATACCGACCTAGAGCCTGAGTCCATCGACAGTTAGGAACAAATGGAACATGAGTTCCTCAATAGATTCTACAGTACCCAGCGCACTATCAGCATGACTGAACTGACAAATAAAAAACAGTAGAAATATGAGCTAGTTCTGAACTACATCAACCGCTGGCGCGCACTTAGCCTTGAATGCAAAGATCGGCTATATAAAGCTTCTGCCATTAAAATGTACACCCAAGGCATGCATCCAAACTTATTGTACGTCCTATAAACGAGCAAGCCTAGAACTTTCCAAGAATTAGCAACCAAAACACATGATATGGAGGTGATGATAGCTAGCCGTCGTGGAAACTCCTTCTATTCTAACGAGTCAAATAAGGACAAGGTTGAATTCAAGAAGAATGTTAAGTTCTCCAAAAATATGACCAAAGAAGCGATATCCACCTCCACAAATCAGCCAATTTAAATTACAGGAAAGCCAAAATTAGAGGACAAGAAGACTCCACCATTTAAGGATGCGACAAAGAAGCGTCATATGTTGAAGGAGCTGTAGGAGAAGAAATGCCCATTCCCCGACTCGGACTTGTCAAGAATGCTCGACGATCTCCTTGAAAATGGGGTTATCGAGCTTCCAAAGTTAAAACAACCCGAAGAAGCTGAAAGGGTTACCGACCCAAAATATTGTCAATATCATTGGGTGATTGGTCACCTTCTTGATAAATGCATTACGCTCAAGGAGCGTATTATGCAACTTGCCAGCGATAGGAAAATAATATTAGATTTGGATGACACTGTCGAGACAAATCATATTTCCACCCAACTCGAGTGTCCATCATTGCCCTGGAAGCTAAAGCATACTCGACCTCATGGTAGAGTAAACACTGAGTTGATTTCTTCCCATGGAGAGAAACTAATTACGACTCAATTCAGATTCTTGGAGCCTGTTGTAGTTCCAATTGAATCCAAAGGGCCTTTGACAAATACTGATCTTTTGGTGGATGTCTCTGATAAAGTTGATGATGACGAATAGGGATGGACTCTTGTCACTCGTCGGAAGCCAAGGAAGCAAAACCAAGTGCAATCGCCGCCTCTCTGCCGTTGAAAGAGATAAGGAATAAAGAAGAGCTCTCGTCATTCAAAAGGTAAAAAGAGTTTCAAGAACATCAAAATGCACGAAATTCTGCATATTTAACTCCTTCGGCAGGAGCCGCTTGTCCGTGTCACACTTGTGGAGTTCTTACCATTAGGGTTCATTGAGAAAATTACAGTCAAAATGACCTCATGTTCCAAGTTCGAAGAAGAGGAAGACGAAGGAAGTGACAGACAAGATAAGTCTCCTAAAGTAGCTGACAAGACCTTGACTATCCTGGAAGCTTTACCAGCTCGCATGGACAGGAGGCAAATATTTTGTTTGCCCGACCAGATGGGCCAACTTCTTGTTGCTGCTTTACAACACCCAAAACTTTACGCTGACAAAGTCAAAGATGCGGGAGGATCAACGTGAAGCCTTGTTCAGTATGCCTCTTGCAACACCACAGTCACTTTCACTGAAGATGACTTATTGTTGGATCCAAGCCTCACAATCGTCCTTTATTTGTGACTGGCTACATGAGGGATCAGAAAGTTAAGCGCATTCTCGTTGATGAAGTGTCAGCCGTCAATATCATGCACAAATCTACAATGAACGACCTAGGCATCACAGTAGAAGAACTTTCTAACAGCCAAACGATGATTCAAGGGTTCAACCTCGAGGGCCAGCATGCAATCGACATGATTCGCATTGAACTGATAATGGGAGATTTGTCAACATCCTCAATCTTCCATATAATCGACGCTAAGACTTCTTACAGGTTATTACTTGGGTGACCATGACTTCATGAACATGGTATTGTAGCTTCCACTTTACACCAGTGCCTTAAGTACTATCGAGATATAGAGAAGAAAATAAATGGGGATGTCAAGCCATTCACTACAACTGAGTCTCATTTCACAGACGCGAGATTCTTCGATGAGCCAGCCCCTGCATCCTTCTCTTGCTTGGATGAATTTGCCTCCGTACTTTTCTGCAGAATGGAAGCATTGGATCGAAGGTCATTAATAGTAACCTTAGACCACCAAATCTTGTAAGCTGAGGTAACATATTGACTTAATGTCAAGGAGCGACAAGGAAGAACGCCCTTCCTGAGACAGTCCCGAGGGATAGGAGCCGCTTCCAATATAGAAGGGCGTCATCATATGACACTATCCGGGCGCGAGGATTCTCGAGAAGCACTACGGGAATCCCCTGGCAGAACCCAAACTGCCTGTTGAACCAATGCGGGTTGTAGGGTTCAACATGGAAAGTGGCACCCTGGCGAATCGGAAGGAAACCATCTCGATGAGAGATCAAGTAGCTCGACTTATCTTCATCCAAATCTCCATCGTCAATAAGGATCTCCAATCGATTTCTTCCCAACATTAGACATCCCTGGTCAGAGACTCTTCCCTCGTGTATAAGCTCGTGAGCATCCCCAATGTCGCTACGCATCATTTGTGACCCGGAGTATCACACCATCAAAGGACCCGGAAGAGGAGGCTGCAATACATGGTGAATCTTAAAATAGTGGGCAAGCCATCCATGAAGGTAGTGGCAGGGAAAGAATGACCATGAATGAGAAGGCTTCTCAGCCTTGTTAATACCATTAAGGCCACAGTAGATGCTTGCTAGCACAGGGATTGCCAAACTGAAAGTAGTACCAGATACCATCAAGCTGGCGACCTCAAAAGTTCTCAGGCGAATGAACTTCTTCCCGATCTCAGGAAGTACAAAAGCGCAAAGCCAACATGACAAGATATGTGCTCTTCCTCGAAATCCCCCAGGCTTCTGAAGACATCCAACTCATCACGACACCAACAAAGATCCTAAAGCTGAATCTGGCCACTAGGATTTTGCGTCTTCGTGGGAGTCGAGCTACGGCGGCAACGCCGTGTTGGCGGGTTATGTATAAGCTTTTTCTTACACCAAAAATCAATCCGAACTTTGGCACTGACGCACTTCTCGCAGATAGGCATCTTTTCTAAGCTTCTAAAAGCAGCAAACAGGCAGGAAGATGGGATAGTCTTCAAATTCTACTTGTCCCGATACTCAAAAGCTTGGATGCTAAGGACAATCCCATCATAAATCTTGCCGTTAATTGAAAGCCCGCCAAGTCTGTGCAAGTCCCACAGGGAGATGAACATCTGTCCAGATATGGTGTGAAAAGCGTTGGTAGTAGGACACTAACTCTCACAAAAGGCACGCAACACATGCATGTCGCGGCTGTAGGAGTAAAGCAAGGCATACACCGCCTGCTATAAGGCACATCTTCGCAGGCACACCTCAAAACAAGAGAGCACGTGCTGTCCATTCCCAGTACAAGGAAATGTAGCCAAAATCTCCACAAAGAAGCATGTTCGGGCCCCATCTGGATTGCCCGGATATAATGCGGCGCCCGAGCATAAGAAATTATGCGAGTAGGCTGGACTTATCGTGATACACGCTCTGCAGGAAGTACCCAACATTATATCCGGGCAATCCAGATGAGGCCCGAGTTCTTCCTGCAAAGCGTGTATCACGACAACTCCAGCCTACTCATCGAATTTCCTATACTCAGGCGCTACATTATATCCGGGCAATCCAGACGGAGCCCGAACATGCTTCTTTATGGAGATTTTGGCTACACTCCCTTGTATTGGAAATGGACAAAGCACGTCCTCTCTTGTTTTGAGGCGCGCCTGCAAAGATGTGCCTTATACCAGGCGGTGTATGCCTCGCTTTACTCCTACGGCCGCGATATGCATGTGTTGTGCGCCGCCTTTTGTGAGAGTTGGTGTCCTACCACTAACACTTTTCACACCATATCTGGAGATATGTCCATCTCATTATGGAACTTGCACAGACTTGACAAGCTTCCAATCAACGGCAAGATTTATGATGAGACTGTCCCCAACATCCAAGCTTTTGAGTATCGGGACAAGTAGAATTTGAAAACTATCCCATCTTTCTGCAAATTCCTGTTTGCTGCTTTTAGAATATTAGAAAAGATGCCTATCTGCGAGAAGGGTGTCGGTGCTAAAGTTTGGATTGATTTTTGATGTAAGAAAAAACTTATCCATAACCCGCCAACACGTTGTCGCCGCCATAGCTCGACTCCCACGAGGACGCGAAATCCTAATGGCCGGATTCAGCCTCAAGATCTTTGTTGGAGTCGTGATGAGTTGGACATCTTCAGAAGCCTGGGGGTTGCCAAGGAGAAGAGGGAGAGCACATATCTTGCCGCATTCTTGTCATGTTGGCTGTGCCCTTTTGTACCTCCTGAGACCCGGGAGAAGTTCATTCGCCCGGAAACTTTTGAGGTCGCCAACTTGATGGCATCTAGTACCACTTTCAGTTTGACAATTCCTGTGCTAGCAAGCATCTACCGTGGCCTTAATGGGATTACTAAGACTGCGAAACCTTCTCATTCACGGTCATTCCTTCCCTGCCACTACCCTCACAGATGGCTTGCCCACTATTTTAAGACTCACCATGTAATTGCAACCTCCTCCTCGGGGTCCTTTGATGGTGCGCTACTCCGGATTACAAATGATGCGCAGTGACGTTGGGGATGCTCGCAAGCTTATACACGAGGGAAGAGTCTCTGACCTGGGATGTCTAATGTTGGGAAGAAATCGATTGGAGATCCTTATCGACGATGGAGATTTGGAGGAGGATAAGTCAAGCTACTTGATCTCTCGTCGATATGGTTTCGTTCCTATTCGCTGGAGTGCCACTCTCTATGTTGAACCCTACAGGCCCCATCGGTTCAACGGGCAGTTTGGGTTCCGCCGGGGGATTTCCGAAGTGCTTCTTGAGGATCCTCACACCCGGGTAGTGTCATATGATGATGTCGTTCTATATTAGAAGCGGCTGCTACTCCTGGGGACTATGTCTCAGGGAGGGCGTTCTTCCCTGTCCCTCCTTGACATTAAGTCAATATGTCACCTCAACTTACAAGATTTGGTGGTCTAAGGTGACCATTAATGACCTTCAATCTAATGCTTCCATCCTGCAGAAAAGTACGGAAGCAAATTCATCCAAGTAAGAGAAGGATGCAGGCTGGCTCATCGAAGAATCTCTCATCTGCGAAATGAGACTCAGTTTTAGTGAATGGATTGACATCCCCATTTATTTTCTTCTCTCCATCTCGGTAGTACCTAAGACACAAGTGCAAAGTGGAAGCCACAGTCCCATGTTCATGAAGCAATGGTCGCCCAAGTAATAACCTGTAAGAAGTCTTAGCGATGATTACATGGAAGATTGAGGATGTTGACAAATCTCCCATTATCAGGTTAATGTGAATCATGTCGATTGCACGCTGGCCCTTGAGGTTGGACCCTTGAATCATCGTTCGGCTCTTAGAAAGTTCTTCTACTGTGATGCCTAGGTCATTCATTGTAGACTTGGGCATGATATTGATGGTTGACCCTCCATCTATGAGAATGCGCTTGACTTTCTGCTCCCTAATATAGTCAGTCACAAATAAAAGACGATTGTGAGGCTTGGATCCCAATAATAAGTCATCATCGGTGAAAGTGTTTGCGGTGTTGCAAGAGACACACTGAACAGTGCTTCCTCTTGATCCTCCCGCATCCTTGACTTTGTGAGAGTAAAGTTCTGAGTGTTGTAAAGCAGCAACAAGAAGTTGGCGCATCCCGTTGGGCAAACAAAAGATTTGCCTCCAGTCTATGCGAGTTGACAAAGCCTCCAAGACAGTCAAGGTCTTATCAGCTACTCTAGGAGACTTCTCTTGTCTGTCAATTCATTCGTCTTCCTTTTTTTCGAGCTCAGAACATGAGGTCATGTTGACTGTGACTTTCTCAAAGAAGCCTAATAGGAAGAACTTCACAAGTGTGACAAGGACAAGCAGCTCCTGCTCAAGGAGGTCAATAGGCAAAATTTCGTACCTTTTGACGTTGTCGAACTTCTTTTTACCTTTTGAATGAACAAGTGCTCTTCTTTCTTCTTTGTCTCTTTCTACGGTAGAGAGGTGGCGATTGCACTTGGTTTTGCTTCCTTGGCCTCCGTCGAGTGATAAAAGTCCATCCCTCTTCATCATCAGCAGCTTTATCAGAGACATCCACAAAAAGATCAGTCTCTGTCAAAGGCCCTTTGGATTCAATTGGAACTACAACAGGCTCCAAGCTTCCGAATTGAATCGTAATTAATTTCTCTCCACGGGAAGAAATCAATTCAGTGTTTACTTTACTATGAGGTCAAGTGTGCTTTCGCTTCCAGGGCAACGAACACTCCAATTGAGCGGAAACATGATTTGTCTCGATAGTATCATCCAAATCTAATATTATTTTCTCATCCCTAGCAAGTTGCATAATACAATCTTTGAGCGTAATGCATTTTTCAAGAGGGTGACCAATCACCTTAGGATACCGACAATATTTTAGGTCGGTAACCCTTCCAGCTTCTTCGAGGTGTTTTGACTCTGGAATCTCGATAACCCCATTTTCAAGGAGATCATCGAGCATTCCTGACAAGTCTGAGTCGGGGAATGAACATTTCTTCTCCTGCAGCTCCTTCAATGTAGGACACTTCTTTGTCGCATTCTTGAATGGCCGACTCTTTTCAGCCTCTAATTTAGGCTTTCCTATAATTCGAATTAGCTGACTTGTGGAGGTGGACATCGCTTCCTTGGTCATGTTCTTGGAGAACTTAACATTTTTCTTGAATTCAACCTTATCCTTCTTTGACTCGGTAGAATAGAAGGAGTTTCCACGACGGCTAGCTATCGTCACCTCTATATCATGTGCTTTGGTTGCCAATTTTTGGAAAGTCCTAGGCTTGCTCATTTGTAGGACGTACAACAAGTTTGAATGCATGTCTTGGACGCACATTTCAACGGCAGAAGCTTCATATAGCCGATCTTTGCACTCAAGGCTAAGTGCGCGCCAGCGGTTGATGTAGTTCAGAACTAGCTCATCTTTCTACTATTTTGTATTTATTAACTCAGTCATGCTTATAGTGCGCTGATTACTATAGAACCTGTTCAGGAACTCATGTTCTATTTGTTCCCAACTGTCAATGGACTCAAGCTCTAAGTCGGTATACCAGTCAAAGGTAATGCCTTTCAATGTCGTAACGAACTGCTTCACCATAAGGTCACAGTCAGTCCCAACATTGCTGCATGTCTCAATGAAATGTGTGACATGCTGTTTTGAGTTACCTTTTCCATCAAACTATTGAAATTTATGAGGCTAGTAACTATGGGACATGCGGAGGGCATCAACCCTCTTAGCGTAAGGCTTGGTGTACAGGTGAGTTCTGCGTGAACCTTCACCTAGCTGCGCCTTAACAGCATTTGCTATCAAGTCTTGGATTTGCTTAATAGTCATTGATCCAAAGGACTTGACATTTTTAGACGTAATGCCTTTGTTTGGTTGCTTCTCATTGTCAGAAGCCCCAGTGTGGCCTGACACTTTTCCAAAGTCCTCACTCTTTGAGTCCTTCGAAGAGGATTGAGCTGACTGTTTTTCTAACTTCCTAGTCAGCTCAGCAATCTTTTCTTCTTGAAACTTGATGCGCGCTTCCTTTTTTGCGCTTTCTCTGGTGAGTTTTTCTAGGATCACCTTCATGTTAGCCATCTCCTCTTCCAGAGTAGTTGTGCCTATCATCATGACTGGCATGACAACAGTTTTAGAAGACTCGGGTACAGTCTCTGACATGTGCGCTCCCTTTGGTGAGGGCGAAAAAGAATTACTGTTGTAGTAGTCTTCAACCTCGCAGATAGGAGATTGGAACTAGAGGTTTTGAATTTCATCCACCCAAAGTGACGTCTTTTGCTGCGTCTTAAGGCCTTGGAGTTTGGATGGGGGCGGCACTGTTTGCCTAGCAGCAATTGGCGCACCAGCTTTCGCCATGCTCCTGGTTTCCATTGCGTGAACACGCCTGCTAGAAGTGACGCTCGCTTCACAGGATTTACAAGAGAGAGATCCTGCGCTCTTCTTCTTCGAAACTCGCGCGGCAAAGTTCTTCGTGGCCATGTCTTCTTTGAAGATGAAGCTTTTTGAGACTTGAAAGTCTCGATCTTTAGGAAAAAGAGATGAGAGGTAGAGATTGTCCCACCAGGCATGCCAAATTTGTAAACACAAATTTTAAGTCTAAAATGAATTAGATAAGAATTTGGATACAAGATTGAATCTTTATATTGATTTGAATGTACGGGTACAATCTCTATGAATACAGTGTATATGATCCTCTCCTCTGATTCTATCTCCTCTTAGATGGATTTTTCAACCCTTGAATCAAGGAGGTAGGAGGGTTGGGGCTATTTATGGAAAAACCTCCACCTCCCCCTTGAAAGTCAAGATGGATCTTTCACTCAGGCCTCATCCTGGATTGCTTTGACTTAAAGTCATTTGCTTTGACTTTGACTTTGACTTGGGAGTCTATCGAGTTAGGCCGGGCATTGACGTCAAAGTCGCCTTGAACTTTGACCGGATGTTGACTTGAGAGTCGTTTGACGTTTGACTTGGAAGTCGATTTAGGCCTTGACCTTTGACTTGGTAGTCGACTTAGGCTCTGAGGCTTGACTTGAGTTTTGACTGAGCCTTGACTTGGAATTCATTTGGGTTTCGTCTTGGGCTTGACTTGAGAGTCTTTTGAACCTAACTTGTGAGTCTTTTGGGCCTGATTTAAGAGTCTTTTGAGTCTGATTAAATTTAATTAAAAGGGTTGACTCAGTTAATTAATTTGATTTTATTTTGGTACGTCACAAATAAATTTTTAGTGTCTACAGTTATATTTTAGCTTATAAATACGTTTCCCTCAATTGCGGTCTATGAAAGTTCAGAGTTTATCAATTTTCTAAGGGAATTCAGATTTGTCCCATTGCCATCACGTAATTGATAGTTTCATCAATCATCACAATCCCATCTTCAATAAATCAGTACTAAACAATTGATCTCGATCAATAACAGTTACAGAGAACATAGGTTATCCCCAGCAGCATGATGATTGTTCAGACAGGATCAGAGAAGACAGAAATGCGCTTTTCATAGTTGTCGAATTGGTCAAACCCATTGCCAATCTGTCCACGCATTATTCTTTGCCATATCTTTGTTAGCCTCCTCAACTATCCATTCCTTCTCACTTCCATAATTTTTTTCATCAAAATTTTGTTTGTTTGATTGTCCAATAGAATTTACTGGGCCTTGCTCTCGAGAAACCAAAACTCCAAAACTGGAAATTGGAAAACTGGGTCCAGACTAAACAATAACCAACCAGTTTCAGACATTAACAGTATCGCATAAATCAACGTGGGACCGGCCTCGAGTCTTTGTCAGAATTGTCTGAACCCAAATTTGTCCAGCACAATTTGGAACTCAATCCGACACCTAAATGCAATTTCATTTTGGGCTAACATCTTCTTTTAGAGCATAGTAACTAAATAAAACCAACAAGAATGGAAATTTACAACCCCTGCCTTCAGACACCCAAAAATAAAACATTATCCACCCACAAAATAAATAAAACAATGCCCATTTTTGCCTTCGCCTTTCGTAACATGGAATGAATACACCTCTTTCTTCTCCTCTAGATCATATATTTCAGGGGGCGAAGATACTATATGTTTCAGTTTTGTGGGACTATCTGAGCTCCCATGGGATGAAAGATGAAGTGGATTGAGCACATTCATTTTCATCCATGCCCATGAAATCTTGCACCCCTCCCTCCCCCCGAATTATTTAGGACAAATTAAATTTGTGTCTTAAATTTCACCCCATAGCATTTTTGCATTTGCGATTGATTATCTCATGACCAAACAAAATACCACAGCGGCTTTATTTCTGTTATTGCTGTATATAGGTCAAGAAAATGCAAAAGAATATAAATACTCCACCAAAGTTTGACCCTTTTACAATTGAAACAGTCCAACGATTTTCTCCAATAACAAGAAATCACAGGTGACCCAATCTGGGAACCCAATCCTATGCCTTTTGGTATGACTTCTAATAATGAAATAACTCAAAATAAATTACCAAAACTGAAAACCAAGTAATTTGTGTGAGAATTCTTGTCCTAGCCCTCACCCAGTCATTGCTTGTATTGCTTAAATATATGCATTGTACAGCAAGACAGTTACAAGAATAGGAAAACCAAAATTATTCTAGGAGATTACATCTAAATAACTACCCAAAATACAGAACACAATATGTACAAAAATATGTCCATTGAGATCTTTTCCTAATACTTCCCCCTCAAGTTAGCGCATAAGGGTTAAGAAGGCCCTATTTGCCCAAAAGATAATGAAATTGGCGTTGTCCTAGAGCTTTAGTAAAAATATCAGCCAACTGTTCTGTCGAGGGAGTATAGCGTGGCTTAATGTCACCGGAGATAATACGTTCACGCACAAAATGACAGTCAACTTCAATGTGTTTCGTGCGCTCATGAAAAACGGGGTTATTCACTATGTGAAGAGCTGCTTGGTTATCACAATAAAGATGCGCAGGGGGCACTGAAACACCGAGAAACTTTAAGAGATTTCTTGTCCAAATCACTTCACTAATAGCATTGGCCATGGCTCGATATTCTGCAGAGGAACATGACACTGTAGCTTGTTTCTTAATCTTCCATGAAACCGGCGCTGGGCCGAGCTTAACTAAGTAACCCGTGACCGAGCGGCGCGTCATTGGACAACTAGCCCAATCAGAATCACAATAAGCTTGAAGATACCATGTTAAATTTTATATTAATTGAACTTTCAACAACGAGTCATGCATACAAACTTAAATGAGATTCCATCCCAAAACCAATTGAGAATAGGTGGAGTAACTCACAAGCTTATATACATGCTCAAGCCCTTTAATTTCATCGATCTGGGACAACACCCACTGTCATATTCTTTGAATTTTATCAATGTGGGACAATACCCACCTTCATATTCCAACACGCCCCTCACGTGTGGGCTACTAACAAGGCCCAACACGTGTGCACAATTTTAATCAAACGGGGATGATGACAAATCAAGATCGAGCAACCCGCTCTGGTACCATGAAAACCAAGTAATTTGTGTGAGAATTCTTGTCTTAGCCCTCACCCAGTCATTGGCTTAAATATATGCATTGTACAGCAAGACGGTTACAATAATAGGAAAACCAAAATTATTCTGGGAGATTACATCTAAATAACTACCCAAAATACAGAACACAATCTGTACAAAAATATGTCCAAGCGGATCTTTTCCTAATAAAAACGAACGAAAATCACACAAATGAAGATAGAAAATCCGAATCCAAGAATCACCGAATTAATCGAGGGAGAAAAACCCTAACCTCGCGGGTGGAAGAATTAGAGGATGTGAGAGGGGCTTTGGCCGGATCTTCAGGATCCGCTTGGCTTAACGGCACTGACGATGACGACTCCTTCTCTTCCGCCATTGCGATCGCTTGATCGTTGGTTAGAGAGAGGGGGGAGAGAGAGAGAGAGAGAGAGGGGCAGAAGTGTCTGCTTTGGCTGCTGCAACAGTGGGAGTATGACTGTGTGAAGAAGAACAGGAGAGAGAAATGGTTAGTTGTGGATTAAGTGAGATTAGTTAATTTTTTAAATTTTAGAAATTAGGATTATGTTTTAAGATATAAGAATATTTGGACAGCTGTTGTTGAGTAGATATTAAGGCAGATGAAGCTACCTCTTATATCCTATCGTGTCAGTTAAGCATTTCAGCGTTTTAAGAAAGCTTCCCCATGTGACTGGTATCTAGTGATTTACCATACCTAGACAATTGCAGAATTAAGGAACAATTTACCAATGGACAAAGATTAATCACCAAACAATAATCATGTCCAATGTTAGGGTCTTTTTTTGTTTTTAATTACGATAAGATGTAACTGTAAGTAAAAAACTATAAGAAGTTATAAAAAATTGTAAGAAATTGTAAGACCCTATTATTTATCGCAATAAATGCAATTATAAGTAGCAAAAAAATGTAAGGAACTGTAAAAAGTTGTAAAACATTGTAAGAACTGTAAATAAGTTGTAAGAAGTTGTAAGAATATGCAAGTAGTTGTAAAAATGTGTAAGAATATATATAAAAAGTTATTGAATTATTTAAAAGTTGTATCATATAATTTTTAGATACATATGCATAATTGTTGGTGTTACATGCATGTTTGGTTTGTGAAAGAACGTATCAGTAATATTTATGAAATAAAGTTTATACCATCATCAAATAAATTTCTTAATATTATTGAAACAAATTTTGTTTTTTTACAATTAACATTTTGGATGAGAAAAAAATAATATTAAACTAATATAATTAATGAAAATAGACTTTTAAATAAATCAGTTAAATAGCAACGAAATAAATTCAACTCACGAATTTCTTCAATCAATATGCTCGATACCTGAGGTGTTTTTTCTATTAATATTAGTTTGACTTTTAATTTCTATAATCAAATTAAAACAAAAAATAATGATTTTCATATATGATTCCTATAAGTAGACTAAAAAATAACAAATTTTCAGAACAAAATTGAATAGAAACTTAAAAATGAAAACCTATTTAAATTAAAGATTTTGAAACTAAATTCAACTCAATGTTCAATTATACGATAATAGCAAAGAAGTTGTCAAATATAAACATATGGATGAAATAGCTTAAATGTTTTTGTCATCTAGAGTTTGACTATTTTCACGTATGATTCATGTCGAAACTCAAACATAAATACAATTTTCGTATTATAATTTTAAAAATGTTAACTTATCTTCTCTATGATAGCATGTACACTTCATGCCGAACCTCAAATAAAATTCACGTTGCTAAATTCTCTTTTAATGTTTATACAAATATTATATTCAGAAAAAAAAAACTGTAAGATTTTTCATATATATATATATATATATATATATATATATATATATATATATATATATATATATATTATAACATTCAACTTATCATTTATTTGTTGTCATATTTAAAGAAATATGTATATATTTTTTTTATATACTAGCAATATGAAAAATCTTGCAGTTTTTTTCTTAATATAATATCTGTATAAACATAAAAAGAGAATTTAACAACGTGAATTAATATTTGAGGTTTGGCATTGTAACAGCCTGAAAGTAATACATGTTAATTGTCTTAGTTAATCTTAAAGCTAAGAAAGTTGAGCGCTGCATTTCCATTCAACACGTAAAATATTTATGTGATTACAGGTTGAAACGACAAAGTGGTCTCGAAATAAGACTTAATTATGTTTTGTATAAAACCATTCATAACGTGTGAATAAATTAATAAACAAACAAAAAATTAAATCAGCCCACGAATAAAAATGGATAAAATTTTTTAATTTTTCATGAAACAAATATAGCTACGTGAAGAAAACAAGAAATCGAGATGAATGAGATACAATAATCAATCTGGATTAATCTTATAATCCCCTCCTAATCAATTAGGAAGACCCTAAAATAATCCAAATATCAACCCCAAACAATTGTAAGAAATTTGGTTTTGTAAATAGAATGAAACCAAAAAAAAAAAACAAAACTACCCAGCTTTTTGGCAAATGACCGACATAAGCACCCCCGCTCTTTATGCGAAACAGCCCCAATTCCCACCCCCCCCCCCCCCCCCCCAAACACACACCATCTTTCTCGTCCTCTGCCTGGTTCAGCCACACACAGCACCGACCTTGTTCCGCTGCAACAGCACCTCGAGCACGGCCTGGATAGTCATCGCCGGTTGCCGGTGGTCGCCGGAGCTCAGCCGCATCCTCCACCACATCCTTCCCACCCTTTCCTCCAATGGTTTTTGGTATTGGCAAGGTGAGTCCCAAGAATCCCATCAATTGTTTTCATTATTTAGTTCTCGATTTAGTTAAGAGTTATGTCTAATAGCATTGGATAAAGGTACTTTGTTGCAAATTTGAAGGTGCAATGGTGAAATTTAGTAATTGGAAGATATGGATGTTATGGGCGCTCATGGAAAAAGAAGGCTTTGCATTTGGGTGTGTTTGTGTGGATGAAAGTTTAATTGACTTTATTGGGTTGGATTTATAAAGATTTTGTGGTGAATTCAATGAAATTGAAGATTGGTGTATGAATGTGAAATCTTGGCCATTAAAGGGTTGAGGAGGAAGAAGAGAGAATTGAGTATTTGAATTGGGAAGATGAGAGGGAAAAATGGCATAATTGATTCTTGACTTCAAGCAGATTTTGTTCCATTGCTCCAATTTATGGGAATTATTGGGATGTCCAAAAATTCTGAAAAATTTACTGTAGGTTCTATATAGTATTTGGGATTTTTCTGCAAAATTTCACAAATTTTGGGAGGTCTATCCTACGAGACATGGATTTTAAAAGGAAATTATCCTATTTCGGTGTGTAAATTTGGTCACTGTTTCAAATTCTGTGAAGGGTAGGCTTAAGAAAAATTGTGAGAATTTTACTGTCGATCAATCATAATATTTTGCAATTTCCTGTAAAGTTTCGTGAATTGTGGAGGTGTATTTTGTGAATTGTGAATTTTTAGGTGAATTGGTTATTTTAAATGAAAGTTGGCGTTGATAATTGAAGTTTGGGCTACATACTAGAGATGGGAGAATTATAAGGTGTGAATTTAAAGTGAGTTTTGGGGGTTTGATGGTTGTGGGTATTCAAGAATGATTGAGTTTGGATGGAGATTGTGAAATGAATTTATATAAATTAAATTACATTGCAAATTTAAAGGATTTTGTTGAATTTTGGAGAGATATTAAAGATTGTATGTGCATTGGGAGTTTTGCGAAGAAGTAAGGTTGTATGTGGGGAGTTGAATGATTGTCAATTTTCCATGAAATTTATTTTACACTAATATCCTCTTCATTTGATTTCCGAAAACTTGTACTGCATTGCAATCGAGCTATAACCTACAAACCAATCTGGCTAGCTTAACTCTTTCTTTATTAAGTTACTAATTCAACAATGAAATCAATAATAAAAATAACAAAGGCTATAATTTACTAATATTAAAAAACCTATTTGGAACATAACGAGACCACTTTCGTCGTTATCAAACCAAAATAAGTCTTTACAGAAAAGGAAGAGAGAGAGAACTTTTAAGAGATTCAGGTGCGTTTACTGACTGTATCCTTTAAAAGTTTACATGTTTTTCATAAATACCAAAGTTTCATAATATATAATTATTTAATGAATCATTTTCAGATATTGTTTTGCACATAATTAAGTGGGCGCACCAGTTATCAATCATCAGGACTTAAGCCCATCAATTCACCCACGCAGCCTCAAATCAGGCTATTCAATCGGCTTGCCAGGTATACACCTACTCAATGATCGCAATATATATATGAGCTCATAAGTTTGGGTTCCACTTTCAGATAATAATAATTGACAACAGTTTTATTAAGATTCTCTCTCTCCCTGATATCAAACTAAAATGAATTGAAATGCGCGCATTCGCCGAAAAATGAGTTTTTTTTTTTTTTTTTACAGTATAGGAGTGAACATATTGAGTTTCGACTCAATGTATGAATATTTTTCTGTTTTATGTTTTTAGGTAAATAAAGTGTGGAGTCCGTACTTGTTCAGTTCCAGGGACACGCGGAATAGCCAATGAAGTCTAGACACGCTCACAGTGACATTTCAAGAAGTCAAAAGTCATCAGAACATAATTTTGGCGGGTCGCCAGAATTTCGTTGAGTTTGATATGTATAAATTATGTGCTGTCTGGCAGATAGGTAAGCTAAAGTGTGCCATAATGCTTATATTAAGTAAGTTTGCGTAAGTCTTGTCCCTTATATGGATGGCGTAATGCCTTAGCCGTACTCTTTCACACTATTAGTGACTAGAATACTAACGATTAGGGCTAAATTAGACGATTACAAGTTGGGCGTTACAGGCATGAAGCGAACAAGCTACCATAGAGAAGAGATATATGGGGGGGTGTAAGGAGATTTAAGAAGATGTGAGGAGATGTGGGAAGTTGTAAGAATCTATTTAAAGATATAAGGGACTATAAGCAGCTCAAAGAGTTATAAACTATAAGCTAAATTCTTCCAGTTACAGGAAAGAACAGGGCCTTTGTGCAAATACATGAAGTTATGCACTCAAGAAGATGTGTTTGGCAACTCGATCAAGTAGTTCACCTGTCATCTTGCCTTCAAACTTTGGAATTGGGCAGGAAAATGTTTTGCGTATGCGAGGATTCGTGTGGTTGTGTAACTTATGTTCGGCTTAGATTCATGCTTGAACTTTGACACTATCGTTTCCTTTTACTTGTTGAGGTCTAGTGAGTTACCTTGAAATATGGGTTCAGTGAGTTACGTCCTCTCACCAATAAAAAATATGCAGTTATACATTGATGCATAAACAGTGCATTAGACTTAAAAGAATAAAAAGGATATTCCATTTTGGAACCCATATGCATTTTAAAAATCAATACAGTACGCGACTGGAAATAAATATAAGCTAGTTAAAATATTCATCAATTTAATTTTGTTGAACATATCGTATTTCAATATTGTGTATAGAATGAATTTCTCAATAGTAAAAGGTACCAAATGAAATATCCATATATATAGAGAGAGAGAGTTACTATCCTAACTTAAACTTAAGTTAGTAAGCCACTCAATGAAATTGACATGATTATTCAATATTATTGAAACAATTTTTTTTTTTTTACAATTAACATTTTGGATGAGAAAAAAATAATATTAAACTAATATAATTAATGAAAATAAACCTTTAAATAAGTCAATTAAATAGCAACGAAATAAATTCAACTCACGAATTTCTTCAATCAATATGTTCAATACTTGAGGTGCTTTTCCTCTTAATATTAGTTTGACTTTTCTATAGGCAAATTAAAACAAAAAATAATGATTTTCATATATGATTCCTGCAAGTAGATTAAAAAATAACAAATTTTCAGAACAAAAATAAATAGAAACTTAAAAATGAAATCCTATTTAAATTAAAGATTTTGAAACCAAAATTCAACTCAATGTTCAGTTGTACGATGATAGCAAAGAAGTTGCCATATATAAACATACGGATGAAATAACTTAAATGTTTTTGTCATCTAGAGTTTGACTGTTTTCACGTATGATTCGTGTCAAAACTCAAACATAAATACAATTTTTGTATTATAATTTTAAAAAATCTTGACCTATCTTCTCTTCGATAGCATGTACGCTTCATGCCAAACCTTAAATATTAATTCATATTGATAAATTCTCTTTTTATGTTTATACCGATATTATATTCAGAAAAAAACTGTAAGATTTTTCATATATATATATATGTGTGTGTGTGTGTGTGTGTGTGTGTGTGTGTATATTATAACATTCGACTTATCATTTATTTGTTCTCATATTTATAGAAATATGTACATATTTTTTTTATATACTAGCAATATAAAAAATCTTACAGTTTTTTTCTGAATATAATATCTGTATAAGCATAAAAAGAGAATTTAGCAACGTGAATTAATATTTGAGGTTTGGCATGAAGCGTATATATATATATATGTGTGTGTGTGTGTGTGTGTGTGTGTGTGTGTACATACATATATATATATATATATATATATATATATATATATATTAGTGTGTGTGTGTGTGTGTACACACACACAGATGTATATACATATATATATATATACACACACACACACACACACACATATATATATATATAATGAAATTTAAAAAGATGTGAAGAGATGTAAGAAACTGTAAGAATTTATTTAAAGACATAAGAAATTATAAGAAGCTGCAATGAGTTATAAATTATAAGCTAAATTCTTCTAGTTGCAGGAAAGAACAGGGCCTTAGTGCAAATACATGAAGTTATACACTCTGGAAGATGTGTTTGGCAGCTTGATCAAGGAGTTCACCTGTCATCTTGCCTTCAAACTTCGGAATTGGGCAGGGAAATGTTTTGCCTATGCGAGGATTTTTGTGGTTGTGTAACTTATGTTAGGCTTAGATTCATGCTTGAACTTTGGAACAATCGTTTCCTTTTTCTTGTTGAGGTCTAGTGAGTTGCCTTGAAATATGGATTCAGTGGGTTATGTCCTCTTACCAATAAAAAATATACAGTTATACATTGATGCATGAACAGTGCGTTAGAATTAAAAGAATAAAAAGGATATTCCATTTTTGTACCCATGTGCTTTTTAAAAATCAACACGGTACGCGAGCGGGAAAAAAATATAAGTTCTAGTTAAAATATTCATCAATTTAATTTTGTAGAACATATTGTATTTCAATATTGTGTATCGAATGATTTTCTCAATAGTAAAAGGGTACCAAATGAAATATCCAAATATATATACATATATATATTGACATAATTACTATCCTAACTTAAACTAAAGTTAATAAGCCACTCAATGAATACTAACATGATTATTTATCCCTTAGGGCACATTTATTTCACCGTTTACCAAATATTAAACGGTCCTAAATACGTCCATACACTAAGGATCCCTGCTGTTGGTAGATTTCATTTTACAACCTTCAACCAATTTCAACTTGCTTTTACCAACTTTACCAACTAATAACAAAAATAAAAATAAAAAATTTCAACTTCAGCCAGTTTCAACCTATCTCATTCAAAATTTCAACCCACTTCTACTCATCATACCCAAAAAAAAAATAAAAAATAACTTATTTCAACTTCAACCTACTTCTACCAACTCTAACAAAAAAAACTTAACTTCAACCCACTTCTACTAATCTCAACCAATTTCATCCATTTACCAACCCCTATTTCTCAACGAAAAAATAGTCCCTAACTCCTACTTGTAAATGTTGTCACATACCTGGAAACACTGTTAAATGCTAGCTGCCATTTTTAAACGATGTCAATCGTTTTGATATTTTAATGACGAAATCAATTGTATGGGCATTAACAATAAATAGAAGGATTTTTTTTAATCTAAATAATTTGTACTTTGGGAGGAAGTTGGTTGCTAATAATCCGAACTTATGAAAAACTCTGCAGCACTCTAAACTCTGTATTTATTTATCCTCAATAATTCATACTTTAAAAAAAATAACAAGTTGTTTCCTCGATTTCGATTCATTATTTTTTTTTAATATAGATTATTTAAATAAATAGGCCCAAAGTACGGGCACGGGCACGGGCACTGCAGGGCTTTTCTAAGTTGGGATTATCAACAATAAGCCCTTAAAGTTCACATTATTTAAATCAAAAAATCCTAAATAAAAAAAAAATCTATAATAACGTTTATGTTCTTCTCAAATGGTTACTAGACGCTAAATGTTGGCAACTTGCTACCCTCTATTTCCAGACCCTCTTGAACGCTGATCATAAATCCTATCGCTCGTTAACGATGTTAACTGCCCCCGAGTATTGCTTACTGCTAAACGTTAGTTTTAAATGGTAAAACGTGCATCATGTCCTTGACTACGCTAAAATAAACCCCCCAACTCAAATGGATAGAACAACTCGTCGACTATTGTTACAGCGTAATATTAAGGATCTGTTCTATTTCGTGTTTTAGATTGATAGATAGATGTAATGAGTTGTAAGGAGATGTAAGGAGCTGTAAGAAGATGTAAGGAGCTGTAAGGATGGATATAAGGAGTTGTTGAATTGTTGAAGAGTTATATAGTATAATTTGTTTTACAATGAACATTGTGGATGAAAAATAATAATATTAAAATAATATACTTAATAAAATAAATAATTAATTAAGTTAATTACACAACAATAAAATATATTAATCCCCATAAATTTGATGAATAAAATTTCGTCTAAGATTTTTTGTATGAACATTAGTTTGATCGAATAAGCAAAGTATAACTCAAAAAAAAACTTTTTTGATAAAATTGAATACAACTCTTCAAATAAATTCCTATTTTAAGTAAATAATTTTAAATATAAATAAATGTATGGTCATCTGTAATAATATATATTTCATGTCAAAACTCAAATATAATTTACGTCATTATATTATATTTTTATGTTTATGTAAATGTTGTGTTTATAAGATATTTATAAATTTTGTATATTGTAGTATCATTAAAAAAATATACATATTTCTGTAACTAAAATAAATGAATGCTATAGAAAATCTATGAGATGTAAGAAGATGTAATGAGATGTAAGGCGATGTAAAAAAATGTAAGGAGATGTAAGAAGATGTAAGAATATGTAAGGAGATGTAAGAAACTGTAAGGAGATATAAACTCTTAGCTAAATCCTAAAAAATGCAAAATAGAACGGGGCCAAAACCACTCACACGATAAGATCCTCCAAATTAACGATGGTAATAAAACCCCGATTCATATAACACTCATATTTTGTCTTAATTGCGCGTTGTCTAGGTGTTATGAGAAGATTTTAAACAAATATGCTATATGGGCAAATATTTAAAAAAAAAAAAAACATGGGAATGAGTATGAATAAGTAATAAACCTTTAATACTCATTTAAAACACATTTTGTTAGACCACGTTTTCGATAGTATTATTTATTCTTTGAATATGTTGTTGTTAATTATAAGAATCATAATATAACTTGTAAGGCTATTACTATCATTCATTTTTATTTTTATTTTTAATAAAACCCGCAGAACTCAAGTCTTAGTTTGGACAGGTTCATGGAATCTCTCTCTCTCTCAATTCTCTAAATTTTTGAAAATTGTCATTCTCACAAAATTTCCAAAATGATTAAGGCTCTGTTCGGTAAAATGCTGTTTAGATAGTGGATAACGGTTCAGGTAACGGATAGCGGTTCAGGTAGCTGATAGTGTTTCTAATTTAGCGGATAGCTGTTTAGCTTAGTGGTTGAAACTAATGTATTCGGTAAATTTAGCTGTTATGCTAGCCAATTAATGTAAATTGATATAAAAAAAATATAGATAATTTTCAAAGATAAAATTTTTAAAGGATATATTTTGACTAAAAAATATGAAACGCTACTTTTAAATGTCAAACGTTAATACTATTAGCTTTTCAAAAACGCTGCTTAAAACACTAAACGTTACTTGAAATGCTAGTCAAAACACTAGTTTACCGAACACTAAAAATTAACTAATTAGTGTATTGACCTGATCAAAATACTAAACGCTGCCCAAAACGCTATTGCTGAACACGGCCTAAGGCCCTGTTCGGCAAAATTAGCGATTCAAGTAGCGGATAACGGTTCAGATAGCGGATAACGGTTCTAATTTAGCTGTCAGTGAATGGTTATTTAGATGAACAGTTGAAATAAATATGTTCGGTAAATTTAGCTGTTGGGTTAACTGATTAATGTAAATTGACATAAAACGATATAGATAATTTCAAAATATAAAATTTCCTAAAGATATTTTTTGGCCAAAAAATATGAGACGCTACTTTTGAATGCCAAACGTTAATACTATTAGCTTTTCAAAAATGCTGCTTAAAATGCTAAACGCTACTCAAAATGCTATTGCTGAACACACCCTAATAGTTTTTATTTTTTCTAACAATAAAGACGTAAGTCAATTTCAAATGAAAGATTTTCTTTAAAAACAAGATTTTATAAAATTAATTACAATTCCAGATATTTTATTTCCAAACAAAGAAGACAGTGCTCAATAATGATAAAACATTATATTAGACCACTTTTGATTAAAAGGAATATATTACATACTACTCCCAATATTGCAAATAATATGTGTTAGGAGAGATCGAGAACATGCCCACAATCACCTATACAATAATTACTTCATAGAAAATTCAATTTACGATGAACACCATTTTCGTTGTAGAATTATAATGCGGAAGCACTTATTTCTCCATATTGTGGAGGCTCTTGGCAAGCATTTGAGTACTTTTAGTTGAGACGTACTATGACCGGAAAGTGTGGGTTGACGCCACTAACTAAGCGTATTGCAACCATGCGAATGCTTGACTGTGGTATAGCAGTTGATTGTATCGATGAGTGCCTGAAAGATTGGTGCAAGCATTGCACTATAGTGCATGAATAAGTTTGCTTTAAGCGTCGTAGAGGTATTTGGAGAATAGTACTTCAAAAAAACCAAATCAAGCCAATGTTGATTATCTTGCAAATTATTGAAGCCTTGATTTACTTAGTATGTTAGGAACCATCGATTACGTACATTGGGAGTGGAATAATTATCAAATGGGTTGGAGAGCATCGTTTCAAGAACGACTTTATAAGGGGCAATTATCATCCTTTAAGCCCTCGCATCATATGGCCTTTGAATATGACATGCATTCTTCGGTGCGCTAGGAAATTTCAATGATATAAATGTCCTTGACCGTGCCCCCGATTTTCCAGGAGTTGTATGAAGATACACTCCAAAATGTGAGTATGTCGTTAGTGGTCATAAGCATAAGAGAGGACATTTCCTTTCGAATGATGTTTATCCCAAATGGGTGATACTCTTTAAAACTATCGTGTTCTTGCAAGGTTTGAAGACAAAACTCTTTGCTGAATGCCAATAGTTGGTTAGGAAGGACGTGGAGGGAGTCGTTGGTGCGCTACAAGCCCGATTTTCCATACTCCATAATCGCGCTCGACTCGTGAAGGGAAAAGACACTGGTCTTACAATGAGAGCATGTGTGATATTTCATAACATAGTTGACGGTATTACACCAGCCGGAGCCGATTATTCGCCGTGAGTGCCTTCCATGCTATAGACTTACTTTCAAAGAACGACAGAAGTTCGCAACTTTGAAACACATGCACATCTTAAAGCGAACTTGGTTGAAGGAATATAGAAGTGAAATTCTGGATGACGACATCGATGAGCGGCTTGGGGCTCGCAACCCCTCGCCAACCACTACATGCACCGCTAGCTGCATGGTGCAGCTCCTAATACGAGCGAGCCATGTGCTACTGCTGCTCCTAAATCATTACAATATTCATATCATAACCATTCTTATATAGTTTAGTCATAACATTCATAAAAAGCCAATCATCACAATTATTTATATCATTGCCATTCTCATATAGGGCATGTTCTTTTTTGTGATAAGATACAGATATAAGTTGTAAGAAAATGTAACAAGTTGTAAGAAGCTGTAACGAATGTCATGTTTTATTTCGCGTTTTTTTTGGATTTAGCTAAGTGCTTACATCTCCTTACAACTTCTTACATCTCCTTACAGCTCCTCACATCTTCTTGCATCTCCTTACATCTCCTTACATCTCCTTACATCTCCTTACATCTCCATACATATTCTTACATCTCATGGATTTTCTATAACATTTATTTATTTTAGTTACAGAAATATGTATATTTTTTTAATGATACTACAAATATACAAAATTTATAAATATCTTATGAACACAACATTTACATAAACATAAAAACATAATATAGCGACATAAATTATATTTGAGCTTCGACATGAAATATATATTATTATAGATGACCATACATTTATTTATATTTAAAATTATTTACTTAAAATAGGAATTTATTTGAAGAGCTGTATTCAATTTTATCAAAAAAATTTTTTTTGTTATACTTTACTTATTCGATCAAACTAATATTCATATAAAAACTTTTGTACGAAATTTTATTCACCAAATTTATGGGGATTAATATATTTTATTGTTGTGCAATTAACTTAATTAATTGTTTATTTTTAATAAGTATATTATTTTAATATTATTATTTTTCATCCAAAACGTTCATTTTAAAACAAATTATATTATACAACTCTTCAACAATTTAACAACTCCTTACATCTATCCTTACAGCTCCTTACATCTGCTTACAGCTCATTACATCTCCTCACAGCTCTTTACTGCTTCTTACAACTCTTTACATTTTCTTATATCTATCTATCTATCTAAAACGCGAAATAGAATAGGCCCGAAATGTAAGGAGCTGTAATGAGATGTAAGGAGCTGTAATGAGTTGTAAGAAGATGCAAGGAGATGTAAGAATATGTAATGTAGGGCCTGTTCTATTTTGCGTTTTAGATAGATAGATAGATGTAATGAGATGTAAGGAGCTGTGAGGAACTGTAAGAAGATGTGAGGAGCTGTAAGGAGACGTAAGGAGCTGTAAGGAGATGTAAGAAGTTGTAAGGAACTGTAACGATGGATGTAGGGAACTGTTGAATTATTGAAGAGTTATATAGTATAATTTGTTTTACAATGAACGTTTTGGATAAAAATAATAATATTAAAATAATATACTTATTAAAAATAAATAATTAATTAAGTTAATTGCACAATAGCAAAATATATTAATCCCCATAAATTTGGTGAATAAAATTTCGTCCAAGATTTTTTATATGAACATTAGTGGAAAAATCACTGTCAGGTACCCCACTTTGTGTGGAAATCATAATTAAGAGACCATGTTATTAAAATATATTTAAAAGTATATAATATTCTGTGGAAACTATTTTAAGGGGACCATTCACTGTTTATATTTTCTTTTAAGCACTTAAACTTTTTATATTTACAAATATGCCCTCAATCCTTAAAAACTTACTTTCGAAAAATTGAAAAAAGTGTTTGTGGTTTTTGGCTCACTAATAGATCTCGACGTTCTCTTTCACCTGGTATCAGATCCACGTGCACAAAAATAATCGAGATTATTAAGTTAATTAATGACTAATTAATCCAATTAAATGAGATTAGCAGTGATTAATACTTGAATCATCACCTGCTTGTCCTAATCCTAATTACTCACACATTGTTTACTCATCGGAAGGTAATATCTCATTAGCACCTCAACTAAACTATACCACTGATATAATTTTAGAATTAAAGGCTGAATTAGCTAAAATTAAGACTGAATTGAAAGACCTTAAGAATTAGTTAACTGTTGTGCATCTTTCTCTTATTAACGAAGTAAGACATAGTGAAAAAGCTAGTCTTAGAATTAGCACTCCTTTCCAGCATAAATATCCCTTCCAAAATCTAAAAAACAAGATTTCATTTTCTTTACAAGATATAAAAATCCGAAAAGAAATAGGAGAACAATCTGGAGAGAAATCGACTGAAAAGGAATAAAAAGGATATGGAGTATAAGCAACATTCTCTTGAAGAACTACAAAAAATGTTTGATAAAGAACAAAATCCCGAAGAACTAAACAAAATCATAAGCGCTATTAGTGATAAATATGATATTTTATCCGATGATAATGAAGAGACTAATAATGTCTAACTAGAAGAAGAAATATATCAGCAAATGAATCTTATTAAACTTGATGATCTTAATGCGTTACCATTAGAAGAAATTAAAAGAAAATTAGATAAAAAATATGACAAAATGGTTGCGGAAAATGAGATTAACAAAATCGGAGAAGAAATTGACTTACATGAAACAGAGACTAATCTTGTTAATAATGTCGTTCCTAAACCTGAAGAATTTTGTGAACCTTCCAGAAGAAACACTCATTTCTTAAGACCTAGGTATGTTCCTGCATGACGAACAAGTAATTTTTCCTTCGAGTTTATCCCAAAGAAAACTACAACTTATGAAGAAATTGGTCTTACCCTAATTAGCCAAACTGGTTACATCTTAAACATTGATGGAGCCCATAATAGAGAGGAAATATTTGAGTACTGGAAAAGATGAATGAACAGCATCCTAAACCTTAATACTACGTGAACTGCGGCTAATTTTCTTAGTTATATCGAATATAATTTCTCTGATACTGTAGCTGACTAGTATGATTCACTAAGTGAAGATGGTAAAAATATATTAAGAACGATGGAAACACCAGCTGCTATGTTTAGAAGTCTGTGCAAAGAAATTGAAACTGAATTCAATTAAGCTAAAATTGATTCTGAAGAAAAAATACGAGAATGGTAAAGAAAAATTAACAACATAGAATTATGGGATATGAGATACCTAGAAAATTATATTGCAGAATTCAGCCAATATTATTACACAATTGGGTATAATGAAACCAATCTTGGCATGTTCTATGACAAGTTGTCATGTCCTAGAAATTTCATAATTAATGAAAAATATATGGCATGGTTAAAACGAACAGATGTTGTTGATACCCTTGATTCGAGAATTTCTTCTCTACAAGAATTGGTCAATGAACAATGCCTTTATCTGCAAAAGGAAAAGAAAATTAAGAAGCAGTTCTTAACGTGCTGGGATTCACCTCACCAGTGGGGAAAAGAACGTGAGAAAAGAGGAAAAAGAAAATTCTATAAGAAAAAGAGCTTTAACAAGCAGAGAGGCGAAAAATATAGAAGAAAATATTACAACAAACCAAGTCCTAAAAAAATAAATTTTTTAGGAAAGCTGCTTATTACCCGGCAGGTAAAAACAACTGTAAATGTTGGGCATGTGGAGAAGTAGGGCATTATGCTAATGAGTGCAAAAACAGAAAAAATAACAAACTTATTGAAACATTGGGAAGCCTAGATTATGTTGAACTTAGTGAAGATGAGGCTTTAGACCTAGCCCTAGGCAATAACAAAGGAATTGTTGAAATCATAGAGGACAATAAATATGAAAAAAGTGATTATGAAGAAACTAGCCATATGATGGAAAGTAGCTCAGTAAGCCTGGGTGATCTTCAAGGAGAAGAGTTTGTAGTAGACAATGATCATGAAAAAGTCAAAGGAGATTGAGTTCTACCCATAATCCAAAAAGATATAATCTATAAAAAATTTATTTTTAAATTAAAAAGCAAATATGTATGTAAAATGATGGAAGGAGATATAGAAATAAAGGATTGTGAGTATAACATTGAAGAAATTAATCTTATTAATTGGGAGAATATTCTTAAACATAACAAGGATAAAAAGTACAGGTATATCCATATCGGAAGTATCCAAGTTCAAATCACTCCATTACAATATTATGGTAAAGATATAGATCTTTATGCTTTACTATGTGATATTACGCATACTAAATTTAATAATCAGATAATCACAGGGATAAAAACCAATTTATGTAATGGGTCAGTAGGTTTCAACTGTCGACCTGAATATTGCGTAAGTCTAAAAGATGAATTTGCAAAAACTTCATATTCTTTAAGATAAAAACAGTTGGGATGGACATGAAAAGATGATGATATCCTTTAAGGATATTTTGAAAAATTATTTACAAGCTAGATAATATGATGGGCCCTAAGACTAAGGTAACAATGATAGAAGTAGAAAAATTTGAGAGTCCTACCCCCATGCAAAAAATTCAGAGAATCAAGTCCAATCCACAGGAGATAAAAATCGATCGATCTTGGATATCTAACTTTGCCAATCCTACAAAGATTAATAAGAAAAATATAATAAAAATTGATGAGGAAGGTAAGATCACCATTAAACCTCAACTATTAAGAAGCGTGAGTACAATATCAGATTGGAGAGAAGGATCTTCATCTGCTAAATAAGAGCTTAAAGAAGATGATACAATTAGCCTAACTAGTGAAATGAGTAGAATGAATTTTGAAGCTGCAAGACCCAATTTAGATCGGTTAACCAGTCTAGACAGAAAAGTCATTAGGTACAAAACTAGAACTGTCAGTGAACCTATCTAGGAGGACGAATTAGTCAAAAATATGACTATGAAAATATCCTATGAAATTACCAACACAAATCCTAATAGCATCTACATACCAATAAAGATATGTTTAGAGGGATATAATAAATATGAATTGTGTGCTCACATAGATAGTGGTTGTTCTGTATGCTTTGGAAAAAGATCATTATTTCCTGACTTTATGTGAAAAATAGCTAAAATTCCTTCACAAGTAAGGATAGCTGATAATAGTATTATGAGCCACAATGAAGCCATAGAAGAATTATCAATAGAATTAGGAGGAGTTCAATGTATTATAACAGTTCTATGGGCTACTGATCAACCATCTCATGATATGATTATTGGAAATAATTTTCAAAGATTATATTCTCCTTGCACTCAGACTATAAACCAAATAATATTTACAATTAATGGTCTCTCAGTTCCTATTGAAAAATTAAGTAAGGCTTACACTCATCAAAAAATTAAATTTACACGCAGCCAGTGTGGTAAGAAGGTAATGCCTGCATAGCGAGAAATAGCACTAACAATTTTATTACTCAAGTTATCGGTTAAAGAGTAGATTGTTGAACAATAAGAACAATTGTGTAAAGAACTCTACTCTGATAACCCTCTAAAATTTTGGGATAAAGATAGAACATTTGCTAAAATCACTTTACTAAATCCCAACACTATAATTCGAGTCAAACAAATGGTGTATACCCACCAGGATATCCAAGAATTTGATAAACAAATTAAAGAACTTCTTGACGAAGGATTAATTAGAAACAGCAAGAGTCTTCATACTAGTCCTGCTTTCATGGTAAGAAATCATGCTGAAGAAAAAAGAGGAAAAGCTAGAATGGTAATTAATTATAAAAAGTTTAATGATAATATTGTCTTTGATGGCTATTATATTCCTAACAAAACAGTCATTTTCAACAGAATTCAAGGAGCCTCTTGGTTCTCGAAAATGGATTGCAAGAGTGGTTATTAGAAGATAAAAATGGATGAGGAAAGTATTCATTTAATGCATTTAGTGCCCTATAAGGACATTATGAATGAATAGTAATGTCATTTGGTCTTAAAAATACACCTCAAATATTCCAGAGAAGAATGGATAATATCTTCAAAGATCTTAATCATTGTTGTCTAGTATATATTGATGATATCCTTATCTTTTTCAAAACCATAGAGCAGCACAAATATGATGTATTGGCTGTCACTTAGAGATGCATTGACCATAGCATTATATTAGGGAAAAACAAGTGCATTTATGCTGAACAATAAATTGAATTTTTAGGTCTAGAAATAAAAGTTGGGCACATTATTCTACAAAAATATATTTTGGAAAAAATAAAAAATTTTCCTTAAAAAATTGAATATAGGAAGCAGCTAGAAAGATTTCTAGGGTGTCTTACCTATGCTTCTGATTTCATTAAAGATTTAGTTAAACTAAGAAAACCATTACAGCAAAAACTCAAGAAAGATGTTAGCTAGACATGGACTATTAACGATACAAAGATTGTTCAAAATTTCAAGAAAATGCGTAAAAATCTTCCTGTCCTTAATTTGCCTAACGAAGAAGATGATTTAATTCTTGAGACAGATGCCAACAATGAGCACTGGAGTGCGGTACTCAAAATCAAAGAAGGAGAAAAACTTTGTAAATATTGTAGTGGAAGCTTTAATAAAGCAGAATGCAACTATCCCACGATGAAAAAAGAAATTCTCGCAGTCATAAGGAGAGTTGAAAAATTCTTAATCTTTTTAGCCCCTAAACTTTTTCTCATTCGAACTGATTACAAAGGAATACTCGATTTTGTGAAAAAGAATTTATCAAATATGCAAGCGTAAGGGCGGCTTCTGCGTTGACAATTATGGCTTAACCGGTTTTTCTTCTCTATTGAACATATACAGGGATCGAAGAACTCTCTGGCAGACAATCTAACTCGAGAACTCGCCAATGGTGATCATCAAAACCGACCTCCTATCAGAAAAGGAGGAAATCCTTAATGAAATACCATTTCTACTAGAACGGGTTACACCTTCTAGTAAAGTCCTTATTGATAAGTTGGAATTCCATACAAAAAGTAGATCACGCTTTGGTCTACTTTCTACCACCTACCTAATAGCTCAAAGATTTTCCCTTCTAGAATTACAAATTAGCAATCTTCGATGTCCTTATGATATCTAAGAAAAAATAAGTTCTCATATCCAAGAAAAATGGTTCAATGAATGATATGCAGCTTGCATCGACTTTTATCATCATTATTCATATGATATTTGGGAGTCTTGGAGTACAACAATCTATTTTCCTGACAGATCCGGAGTCGGTGGCATTTGTTTTCCAACCAATTCATTATCTCCCCGTGATCCTGTCTTCAAAGCCTAGAAGTATGGGAAGGTACTTTACTTCTCAGAAGTCCCAGATCCAAATTTCTCATTTTTCTCAACCTTAACTAAGTTCCAACAATACGTGTTCAAAAGGATTCATTGGATTCTTAAATCTCCTGAAGGACCAACAAAAATTCCAATTCGCAGATACCTAACTATGGAGGTTTACAGCGTCCTGATTGAATATGAAAGTAGAAAAGTCAAACCAGCCCATTATCTTGTCCAACTCGTTGATTGCGACGATTCTAGTGATCAACGACAAAATTGGATTCATGGAGATTCGGTAAATGTAGTTATTGATCCTGCATTAGCAAGGGCTATTGAATTTTTTAACATTTATCATCAATATTGGGCACTGATCGAAAAAGGAAAAACGTTAATGCATTGTGGAAACACTACTTTTACCTATGGTAACGAGTTCAAAGAATATATGAAAGTGGATGGTACAGAATCAGAAGATATTTTTGATTATCTCTTTGATGTTGGAGTTGGAAAATTCTTATCAGAAAACGAGAAAAAAATATCTCATTGAGTTATTTGAAGAATATGATCCAAAACACTTTAACCAAATCAATGAAGATTTTGATGATTATCCAGATAATGATAGTCTAAAAGATATAATTGGAGATGAAGGTATGCAGAATCTCAATAATGATGACTAGTCTTGTCATTCTGAAAACACTATTCAATTATTGTACTATTTTGACAAGTGTCTGGTCTGTAAAATAAAGTATGTACTGTAGCAACAGTGTACTATATACAACTGTAGTCATGTGAAAAATCTTTATGTACTGTAGTCTTTAGGGCATTCTATATACCCTCGTCCCCTCTATAAATAGAGAGGTCGAGAGTTGAAAAGGACATGGTCATTTGAGCATTCTTAAGCAAGAGAGAAGTTGGGATTCTCTATTTCTCCATGAACAAGCATCTCTAATGATCTTAGCTTAAGCTTCTCTTCAAAGCATTCCACTGTAATATAACCACTTTCAAGCTTTTAATAAAAGAAGTTTCCCAGAAAGAAACGTTATCCAAGTGAACCTTATGTCTTAAATGTTATAAGTTCTTGATTAAAGTTCCACTATCCTTGAAAAAGATTAAAAACTTGATTAGTGACTACGGTTTGAGGTAGAAAACGAAACAAATCTGTACTGTGCCTGATCTAAGGAAGGTGGGCTTGAGATTAGCAATTTCTATAAACCGGAAGTTAGAGGAACGCCGGAGTCCAGCGCCGACTACGTTCAGGTAACGGTCGAAACTCTCTAATTAAGTTTTAATTATTTTGCTAAGCATGGTGGGCCTATAACCACAGAAATTATAATATATAAGATATAAGTAGTAGATTGTGATAACTAGTACCGGTAAAGTCATTATACGAAATTAAATCAGTTAAAACAAGCATATTTTCTGAAAAAACCCCTAAAAATAGCTTATTTACACGTTTTTTTTATTCCAGGGACTATTTTGCAATTTCTAAAGGTTCAGGGACTAAGTTGCGAAGAAAAACTTTGACCAGTAACTGGTTCGAAAAAATATTATCCCCTATTGATAGTTTACCCAAAATAGTGGGCACTTTAGAATACATTTTAAAAATATTGACCCCTAATAATTATTTCCAGAGAATTAGGGTACCCCAGAGTCACAAATTAAACATTAGGTTGATCGAATAAGCAAAGTATAACCAAAAAAAAAAATTTTTTGATAAAATTAAATGCAACTCTTCAAATAAATTTCTATTTTAAGTAAATAATTTTAAATATAAATAATTGTATGGTCATCTATAATAATATATATTTCATGTCGAAACTCAAATATAATTTGCGTCGTTATATTATGTTTTTATGTTTATGTAAATGTTGTATTCATAAGATATTTATAAATTTTGTATATTGGTAGTATCATTAAAAAAATATACATATTTCTGTAACTAAAATAAATTAATGTTATAGAAAATCTATGAGATGTAAGAAGATGTATGAAGATGGTAAGGAGATGTAAGGAGCTGTAAGGAGATGTAAGAAGCTGTAAGGATATGTAAACTCTTAGCTAAATCCTAAAAAACGCGAAATAAAACAGGGCCGATATGTAAGAAGATGCAAGAAGCTGTAAGCAGATGTAAGAAGTTATAAGGATAGATGTAAGGAGTTGTTGAATTGTTAACGAGTTATATAGTATAACTTGTAGACATGTGTGTATATTATTGATGTTTAATGTATGATTTGTGAAATAACGCGTAATATATTAGTCATATTTATGAAATAAATTTGATACCATCAGTAAACAAATTATTTCTTAATATTATTGAAACCAAATTTGTTTCTTTTATAATGAACATTTTGGATAAGAAATAATAATATTAAAATAATGTACTTATTGAAAATAAACATTTAACCAAGTAAATTAAACAACAATAAAATATTAAACCCACAAATTTTTGCAATCAAAATTTCCTGCGCTTGAGGTGATTTCTTATATTTAAATTAGTTTGATCTTCTAATAAGCAAAGTATAACCCCCCTAAAAAATCTCACAAAATTGAATACAACTCTTAAAATGGAATCCTATTTTAAGTGAACAATTTTAAATGTAAATGTCTAATCAATATATTATTACTAAGGAATTTTGTAAAGCTTTGTATTATAATTTTAAAAGCATGTTCACATATTTCATCTATTATAACATATATTGTTCATGTCGAAACTCAAATATAATTTATGTCAGTAAGTTTTGTTTTATGTTTATATGAATGTCATGTTCATAACATATTCACAAATTCTGTATATTGGCAGTATAATTAAAAAATATATACATATTTCTGTAATTACTATAACAAAAATAAATGAATGTTATATCAAAATCTATATGGGATGTAAGAAAATATAAGGGGATGTAAAGAAGGTGTAAGAATTATATTAAGGATGTAAGGGGTTGTAAGAAAATATAATAAAGTGTAAGCTTTTAACTAAATCATCCAAAACGCAAAAAAAATAGGGCCATAGTCATACGTTGAGTCATAGTTATCATCAGAACAATACTCTTGGAATACACATACATACCTCATTTCACGACACATTTCATAATTGTTGGAGAGAGATATTCACCGTCGAATTCCCCTCGATAGCTGTCGTCATACTAAGAAAATGCAAGAAGATAGTACATATTGGTTAAAGAGGAAGACCAAATGATTTCGATCTTCAAATATTAATGTATAAAATAATTTTAATTTATTAGATAAGAAAGAATAAAAATAAACTTAATCTAACTACAATTTTATTTTAAATTGACTCAATTATAATTTATAAACGTAGATCTTCTTCAAGACTACGGGCCAGTTCTATTTTGCATTTTAGATAGATAGATAAATGTAATGAGATATAAGGAGTTGTAAGAAACTATAAAGAATTGTAAGAAGATGTAAGGGGCTGTAAGGAGATGTAAGGAACTGTAAGGAGATGTAAGGAGTTGAAAGAAGATATAAGAAGCTGTAAGAAACTGTAAGGATGAATGTAAGAAGTTGTTGAATTGTTGAAGAGTTGTATAGTATAATTTGTTTTACAATGAACGTTTTGGATGAAAAATAATAATATTAAAATAATATACTTATTAAAAATAAACAATTAATTAAGTTAACTGCATAATAATAAAATATATTAATCTCCATAAATTTGGTGAATAAAATTTCATCCAAGATTTTTTATATGAACATTAGTTTGATCGAATAAGCAAAGTATAACCAAAAAATAATAATTTTGTTGGACAAAATTGAATACAACTCTTCAAATAAATTTCTATTTTAAGTAAATAATTTTAATATAAATAAATGTATGGCTATCTACAATAATATATATTTGATGTCGAAATTCAAATATAATTTACGTCGTTATATTATATTTTTATGTTTATGTAAATGTTGTGTTCATAAGATATTTATAAATTTTGTATATTGGTAGTATATTAAAAAAATATACATATTTCTGTAACTAAAATAAATGAATGTTATAGAAAATCTATGAGACGTAAGAAGATGTATGAAGATGTAAGAAGGTGTAAGGAGATGTAAGAAGATGTAAAAAGATGTAAGAGCAAACCCAACGCAATTCTCGCAGGCCTTGACACGTGACGTGGCGGGCGGGCAGCCAGCTCGTGGGCCTGCAACCATGGGCCCGCTCGCCAAGGCCCGGCGAGAGGCTCACCATCACGAGCGGCCCTCAGCCTAATTTTTCTTTTTTTTTTGTTTTTTTGTTTTTTTGTTTGTTTTTGTTTTTATTTTTCTTGTGTTTGTAAATTTTGGTTTTTTAAAATTTTTATTGGTTTGCTTTTTTGTTACAATTTTTATTTATTTAATTTTTTTGAGTTTTTAAAAGTCAGTTATAATTTTTTTTCAAAAAAAATAGTTTAACTATTTTTATTTCTTTATTTATTTATTGGGTTTTTGAAAAGAAGTTGTATTTTTTTTTAAAAATTATTGTATTAGTGGTATTACCAAATTATTATGTGCACATTATTTTTTCTAAAATTAATAAACCCAAATAACTAACCAAAACAAAAATAATAAACCAATTAATTATGATAAGGTGTAGGGTCCATTGGTATTATTTTATTTGGTGAGCCAAAGTAGTGAGCCTTGCATTGGAGAGAGTGAGAATTGTAAGATAAAAAGTTGGAGAGAAGGTTGATGTGGCAATGGTAGGCCCCACCCGTGAGCCAAAAAATTGGCTCACGGCTGGGAATGCGCTAAGGAGATGTAAGCTCTTAACTAAATCCTAAAAAATACGAAACAGAAGAGGGCCTACAACCCAATGAACTTGTTGGGCAGAAAAGCAAATGGTGCCAAAAAGCCCGATGCAAATCAAAATCAATGCTAAAAGATTTTAGAAGAAACAATACTTCCAAATTAAATTTTTAAATTAAAGCACACATTAAACTATAAAGTCAACACCAATAATAAATAAAAAAGGTCTCTCCAACAACTCATAATAAATAAAAAAGTACAGTAATCCTCTCTTTCTATCACTTTCCCCCTCTCATGGCCCCTAAAATCCGCAGAAATTGAATTCAAATTATTTCCAAAATCAAATGCATGAAAGAGTGCCTCGCAAGCCAGAACAAATAACCTGCAGCGTGGCGGGAAAATTTCGAAAATTTTGAACCAAAAAAGGGATAAAATGATTCCACCATAAGGCGCAAACGAACAAATTAGCGAGGGAAAAACCCTAATTCCCCGAAACTTTCAAAACCCGCCCCCCTTTCTGTTTATATAGCGCCAAGGAGTTATCCTTATTTCTCAACGCACACCATTTGTTCGACGAAATTCCTCACAAAGAGAGCAGAGAGTAAAGGGAGTAAGGTATAGAGGAAGGATGTATGTGGTGAAGAGAGATGGACGCCAAGAGGCAGTTCATTTTGATAAGATTACTGCGAGGTTGAAGAAGTTGAGTTATGGGCTCAGTACTGAGCACTGTGACCCTGTTCTTGTTGCCCAGAAGGTCTGTGCTGGGGTCTATAAGGGTGTTACCACTAGTCAACTTGATGAATTGGCCGCTGAAACAGCTGCTGCCATGACCGCTAACCACCCTGATTATGCATCGGTATGGGCTTTCTCTTAGATTCTTTTATTCTTGATGCAATTTTTTGAATTGGGTCTCTGTTTATTTCTTTAATTTGTACGTTTGAGTGCCCAATCAAGTTAAATTTTGTTGTTGTTCAACTTATCGACTGCGTCATATGTTTCACAAATATGAGCCTAATGGTCAATACGCTCTCATTCGCTTGGCAGTTTTGTTTGACGTCTTGTGAACTGGGTGGTGCAAGTCCATGTTAATGAATTTCTGAAAATTTTCATCAATCTAATTAGGCTCTCAATTTGGGATGTGGGAGTTGGGTTATCCTAATCTGTGTTTGTTGTTTTGTATGTCTTTTGAAATGATCTGTCGATCTGGAACGTTCTTCAATCTGTTCATTCGTTTGCTTTCAGTTGGCTGCAAGGATTGTTGTCTCAAATCTGCACAAGAACACTAGGAAGTCATTTTCAGAGACGTAAGTATTTTTTTTAACTTGAAGTTAGTCTGATCTGCATTCTGTACTAGTAAATTGCCGAGTATTCTGAATGGATATGGACTGTAATGCAGGATTAAGGAGATGTATAATCACGTTAATGAGAGGTCCGGACTAAAGGCTCCTTTGGTTGCTGATGATGTGTATGAAATCATCATGGAGGTATTTCAGTGGGCTTTGTAAAATTCTCTCTTCAGGCAACTTTATCAGTGAAACTAGAGCTTTAATCTATGTTCTTGTTTTGGAATTTGTTGGTACATCATATTTCGTCAGGGGATTAGCTACTATCTGGGTTTCAATATGCATGTTGAATTGATTTGTGATCTTGTACTTCAAGAAAAGAAGAAAAAGGAAGAGGTTTTGTACCTGTCACCTACCTCATACTAGGAACTGGGGGATTTTCCTTGTGGTAGGATAGATGATGTATGTGTCCTACCTCAACTGTTTTTGGCATGTTTGTTAATGACGGCAATATCAAACAAGTCTATTCGCTCCAGGTGTCTGTGTATTTGAATCTTGTAAAAATTTCAGTGAGAGAATTTTGGAATGACAGTTTGGACACTTCAAGGTTTTAGTACGAGGCATAGCAGCTTGTTGACAATTTTAGTTGAATTAGTGATGATGACTGATCTGTGCATATAGTAGTTTGCTGCTTCAGTTGAATGGAATTGAATAACTGTTCTTCACACGCAGTAGACAAAAATCTTGTTTCAAAACTGTTTATGCCACTTTATGATGTCTTGTCTCTACATTGAAAATTGGTTACTTTTTGTTTCAGAATGCATCTCGGCTGGACAGTGAAATAATTTATGATAGGGACTTTGACTATGATTACTTTGGCTTTAAAACCCTGGAGAGATCATATCTCTTGAAAGTTGGGGGTAAGGTTGTGGAGAGGCCACAACATATGTTGATGAGGGTTTCTGTTGGCATTCACAAGAAGGATATTGAATCTGCTATCAAAACATACCATTTAATGTCCCAGAGATGGTTCACCCATGCTTCTCCAACTCTATTCAATGCTGGCACACCCAGGCCTCAAGTATGTAATCCTTGCAAGCTATTTTGTCTCATGGATTTTATTCAAGGTGGTTTTTTGCGTGTATTATGGTGTTGATTTGAGTTGTTTGATGGCTATGGCAGTTGAGCAGCTGCTTCCTCGTGTGTATGAAAGAGGACAGCATTGAAGGAATCTATGATACTTTAAAGGAATGTGCTATTATCAGCAAATCAGCTGGTGGTATTGGAGTCTCTATCCACAATATTCGTGCCACAGGTAGCTATATACGTGGAACAAATGGGACATCAAATGGAATTGTCCCAATGTTGCGTGTGTTTAATGACACTGCACGTTATGTTGATCAGGGAGGAGGGAAGAGAAAAGGTGTGTTATTGTCTCCACTCTAATATCTTGGGGCATCGTTTCCTCTTCAGGCCAGATTTTGATGTGATCTCTGTTGATGTAGGTGCCTTTGCTGCATACTTGGAACCTTGGCATGCTGATATTTTTGATTTCCTAGAGTTAAGGAAGAATCATGGAAAGGTGTGCTTTCTCTATTGGCTTTGGCGTTTGTATAGAGTTATTGCAGAATGTACACCTTCTTGCTACTAGTGGGTTGGGGAATGATGCATGCTTGCTTATTCTTTCAGGAGGAGCAACGTGCTCGTGATCTGTTTTATGCTCTTTGGGTGCCTGATCTATTTATGAAAAGAGTCCAAAGTGATACAAGTTGGTCTCTGTTTTGCCCTAATGAAGCTCCAGGTTTAGCTGATTGCTGGGGTGATGAGTTTGAGATGTTGTATACTAAATATGAAAGAGAGGTAATTATTTGGTATGTTTTACAGACAGGGGATATATGATTATTGTTCGGTAATGCTGAAGTATTGCATTTTCTCTTTTGCTTAGGGTAAGGCAAAGAAAATTGTCAGGGCACAACATCTGTGGTTTGAAATATTGAAGTCCCAGATGGAAACTGGGACTCCTTACATGCTGTTCAAGGTAATATATTGTCTTCAATGATGCACTTATCTCATCACTTGGTATATTTTAATTCTGTATTATGTTTTGGAATCTTAGGACACATGCAATCGGAAAAGCAACCAGCAGAACTTGGGCACCATTAAGTCTTCAAATCTGTGTACTGAGATTATTGAATACACCAGTCCAACTGAAACTGCTGTCTGTAACTTGGCATCAATTGCTCTTCCAAGATTTGTCAGGGAGAAGGTAGTTTTGTTATATCTTACAATCTAGTACTTACGAACAATTTCCTCTTCTATCCAAGTATTGGCACTGGCTTTTGTTGACCTTTTTCTTGCATTTTTCTTTTATTTTTAGGGGGTTCCTTTAGAGTCACAGCCTGCTAAGCTTGTTGGAAGTGGGAGTTCTCAAAATCGGTACTTTGACTTTGACAAATTAGCTGAGGTTTGTTCCTCCTGTTGGCTGCTTTTTCCCTAAGGCTGGTGTTGTCATGTTGCTGGTGTTGAAGCTGCAAGTGATATGGTTTGTTATGTTTGAGCAGGTTACTGCAGTGGTCACCACTAACCTCAACAAAATAATTGATGTGAACTACTATCCAGTGGAAACTGCAAGACGATCTAACATGAGACATCGGCCAATTGGTATTGGAGTTCAAGGTTTAGCAGATGCTTTTATCTTACTAGGCATGCCTTTTGATTCACCAGAGGTAAAAGGAAGCCCATTTTGCTATTGCATTACATAGACATGTTGCAAATTGAAAGGTTTTAATGGTTTGGTATATGAATCAGGCCCAGCAGCTGAACAAAGATATATTTGAGACTATATATTATCACGCTCTTAAAACTTCTTGTGAATTGGCTGCAAAAGAAGGTCCTTATGAGACCTACCCTGGCTGTCCTGTTAGCAAGGTATGATGATTATGTTTTGAGTTCTTTATTGGTGTGGATGGACTAAGTGAAATCCCTTGTTATTTTTTTGTTCAGTCTTCTCTTATTATCCTTTTCTTAATTCTACTCTTGTTTTCTTTTTCTTCAGTCCTCAATTTACTAATGTCAATTGTTGTGATTTGCAGGGAGTTCTACAGCCTGATATGTGGGGTGTCACTCCCTCTGACAGGTGGGATTGGGGCGCCCTTAGGGAAATGATAGTGAAGAATGGCATCAGAAATTCACTTCTTGTTGCCCCAATGCCTACTGCATCAACAAGCCAGATTCTTGGCAACAATGAATGTTTTGAGCCCTACACTTCCAACATCTACAGTAGAAGAGTTCTGAGGTGTGCATTGCTTGCTCTTATGGTTTGCTCTTTTCTGATGGTTTGCTCTTTTGCTTGGTACTTAGCTATTGGAGACAATACTGAGTCCTGGTTTTTCTCCCCTTCCTGTATCCAGTGGTGAATTTGTTGTGGTGAACAAACACCTCCTGCATGATTTGACTGAATTGGGCCTTTGGTCCCCTGCTCTCAAGAACAAGATAATATATGAGGATGGTTCTGTACAAAAGATTCCTGAGATCCCTGCAGATCTCAAAGCAATTTACAAGTATAAATCTTTCATCTCCTTTCCTGGTGCACCACTGTTTGATGATTCCTTACGGCTGCTAACAGTGCTTTTAAATCAGGACTGTCTGGGAGATAAAGCAAAGAACGCTAGTTGATATGGCTGCAGATCGTGGTTGCTACATTGATCAAAGTCAAAGCCTAAACATCCACATGGACCAAGCCAATTCCGGCAAGCTAACTTCTTTGCATTTCCATGCATGGTCTAAGGTATGGTGTTTGGAAGCTCAATTGATTAGAACATTTCTATCCATTCTTTGAAATTGGGGTTTGGTTTTCATGTTGCAGAACATTTGGTTTGACTATTGTGATTTGGGACTTTGCCCCTCTAAATTGTTGGTCTCTAGTTTAGATTAGTATAGTCAGTATGGAAAAACTGTACTGATTTATTTTTTGGTTTTGTTGTGAAGGGTCTGAAGACTGGGATGTACTATTTGAGGACACGAGCAGCTGCGGATGCCATCAAATTCACTGTTGATACATCCCTACTGAAGGTACATCCCTTCTTATCTCGTAAGAAACTGAAAGAGATGGGTCTGTTGGGTTAATGCCAAGAATATAGAGGAGCCGTACCTGTTGGGTTTACACCTGATCACACAAATTAAGCTTATTACAATGACACAACCTGAATTTTGAACCCATAACATAGATCTCTCAATCTTTAAGTATCTATCCCGCACAATATGCTTAGAAAGAGAAACATCCACAAAATACACATCTAACCGCACAAATGCTTGGTGGTCCTCACTGTGATGACCATCAAGCCTGTATTATAATATCAGGCCCTTCCAAAACTTATTCTCACTTGGATTTTGCGTACCATGCAGCAAAATCGGTTGATTAGTTCAAGGCTTGGCAAAGCCTTTCCATAAATTTCCATAGTGAACCTAGCTTCCCCTTTTCTTTTCCTTTTTTTAATTTTTCTTCAAGCTAAATTAATTACCAAAAAGCTGCACAAAGTTTTGGAAACCTACCAAACCTCAAATTATAGTATTTGGATACTGAAGGGGCACAACTCAACACTGACTGCTGCATCTTTTCCTTTTGATTTACAAATGCCTATCATTTCAAATATATGCTTTCTATTCAAGCTTTGCCTCATTTGTCCCTGCCTTCAAATGCAGGAGCCAAGCAAGGTGGCAACTGACGATGAGAACACACAATTGGCAAAGATGGTGTGTTCTTTGACGAATCGGGAAGAGTGCATGGCGTGTGGGAGTTAAGCAAAGGGGATTAGAGGAACACGTGGAAACTATTAGCGTGGTATTAGGGGTGCCTTGATTGCTGTAGTGTCTTACTAATTTATGTATTCTGCAGCTCTTTGGAAAATATAGTGCATGTTTTCTGCTTAAGCAAAACCTGGTGAAGAATAGCTGATGGTGGTTTGTATTCTCTGTACATAGTGGATTATTGCCTGGACCTAAGTAATGGAATCTTGGTCGTGTTCATAGTCCCTTCGCAAATGCTATGAAATGAAAAACTTCAAGTCGTACTCATCACGAGTTCTATTTGAAGAATATGTATAAATATTGCCCATTCAATTATCAAATTCTGTGATTGTTCTTTGTCTGTTGAGATGCTGCTTCTTCCTTCAACACCCCCCCCCAAAAAAAAAATGTGAATTGTGGGGGGATATTAATAGACATCAGAACAGACGTGAATTGGATTAGATGGACCCTTTAAATTTGATCGGATGAGAGTTAGATTTGGATTTTTTTATTGGATTATTTTTTTCAAAGATTCAATCAGATAATTTTGTTTTGGATTGGATTGGATTTGATTTGCATAAAATTTAGACAACATTGTCATTGCTAAGTACAACTATGACCCCAGACCAATATGATTCTGTCGAACACCAAAGTACAGCATATGTCAGATAGTAGACTCCTGGCAAAATACTAACTTGAATGGTCTACAGCAGTCAACTGTTAAAGTTCCATTCTCCTTAACCCTCCCTGTAATGTTGGTCACTCTCCTTCTCACCCACTTTTTTGGCAATTGTAAAGCATTTTCTTCGAGCTCAATAGTCCAGATTACGTGAGAAAGTGGTAGATTGAGGAGAGTTGCAACTTCCTTTTGTTTCTTGCTAGTAGCTACTAGATTGACATGTCTGATGGCTAATCTGAAATCCTAGTTCCTTTCAATCAAATTCTCGATTCACCGTTTGTTCCTGCCCTGCTTGATTCACCTTCTTTCCTCAATCGGTATGCCATTGTCCCAAGCCACCAGGTAAGGTTTAGCAGCAAGATAGCAGGTTCTTATGAGTGGCAATTTTGAGTTTGAAGTATTGGTGTAGTAGGTGGAGTTCAGACAAGCACATGACTACCCTTCACATAGTCTGGTCTCTGCATCTCATACAAACTGGTTTTTCCTTGGCATACCAATTGAAATTTCTAATTGTTGGCATGAAGAGGAACAAGAGTGATGATAATGATTGGTAGTTTTGCTTGTCTCTGCCAGCTTGGGATGTGCCTACTTGATGAAACATGTGCTTTAGTAAAAAACTTGAACGTTAAACTTTTTTTATTTAGGTAAATTTATACCGACATAACCCGAGGAAAATTGAACTTTGGTCTTTCTAGTAGAAATCAAACATCTTATCACTAGATTACCTTAGGGGGCTTGAAAGATGAACAATTAAATTGATGTCAATTCATCGTTTTCTTTTTCTTTTTTTTTTTTTCGGGAGGGTGAGTTTATCATTTTGGCCCTAAAATTATCACAGAATATGCTAACTTTTTTTAAAATATACAAATCTGATCTAGTTGCTACTAAAATGTAAATCAACTTAAACTATAGAATAAAGCAACCTTGCATTCTAGGTGGGACATGATGGAAAGAGAAACTTGTCAAATTGTAAGAGCATTTTTAATCCTGAAAGCAGGATTTATGGACTTATAATGCAGCCACTATCAAATGATAGAAACAAAGCTTTTTCATGTAGTATTTCTGTTGCAAGTGCCAAAACTGTCCACATTGATCAAATAGCCCACCACCTGGTAATTGCACTAATGACAGAGACTTGTGAAAGATTTTTAGTATCTAAAAGGGTCCATCAACTTACCCATGTTGCACAAATTAGCAACTAGCAAGGCACAGGGAGGAAGCAACTGATCATTTAGGATTAATTACTTCTTTTTGCTTTAAAAAATACTTATGATAAGGGGAGCCCTCGAAAAATAATAATGACGGTACATGAGTTACACTCTTCAAAATTATATAAATAAAATGTAATGAATATGATACCGTATAATCGAATGTACGATTTGAAGATTATGATTTATGTTAAAGAACGATTATAGAAAATATGTGGGTTTTAAAATTTGGATCAAAATCAAGATTAGAATTTCCCGTGAGTTTCAATTTTTTCTTAAGCGTAAAAATACTCCTATTTTAGGAAACTTGTCAAAATTTTCCTTCAAGAGCATCCTCAGAAATTCAGAATTTTGTTAAAATTTTTAGTTGTTTGACTGAATATATGACAACTACATATATAAATTAGAATACAAATAGAAGAAATGAGTGTACGAAATGAATAATTGTTGATTCACATGTAAGTACATTTTATAACTGGTTGATTGATAATGTTTAGTACATTATTGCGCTAAGATATTTTTGTCTGCACTTATTTAATGGAAATCTATTAAAAATATATTAAAGGCCTTCCATTGAGATTAATCAGGGGCAACGAGCCCATAACTTGCAATCCTTATCATCCTAAAACACACATCTATAATTTTAAAGAAATTAAAATAATAACAGGTAGGCTTTTTTTAAAAAAAAGAAAGAAAGCAATAATTTCATTAAAAAGTAAGGAGCCATCCGACATATGCAATATAAATTTGAATAAAACAAATACAATATTCCTTACAAAAATAAAATTCTAACTTTACGAAATCTAACTTAGTACATACTGAACGTTCGTCTTCCCACGTAAATTGCTATCTTCCAAAAGTACAGCATGGGGAAGAGATTCACATATCCATCATTTTCTTCTCCATATTATAAACCTGTTGATTTAGTGTAGAATTCGCGAACGAAATATTGATCTCGTATGAGAGACTGTATTTGAATTGTCGAATGCCATTAAAGAGCCTTGCTGCAACCTTCACATTGTTCATCCCAAACATCACCAAAAAAACAAACAAAAACAACACATAACCAAGATCAAACGAAGCACTCTCACACAATTGTGGAGACAAAATCTTATAATTTGGAAGACAAAACATAACAAAGATAAAGAAACCACTAATTAAAGATATAAATAGATTAAAAGGAAAGAAGAGAGGGCCGAGAACGATCATTTAAGATCATTTCCGGCCTCCAATGGCTTGCTTATTGAAAGATGAGGATGAGTAGGTAGTTTCTAGAAAGAATGGAGAATAACAGGTGATCCAAATTAATTGCAATTTTAAATCTACTAAATTTTAAAGCTATGATCTTTATTTAATAAGTGCCTAATCTAGAGCTACCGTATAGAACCCATTACGTTAGGGCCACACTTATTATGTTTTTTTGTACTATTTTTTTCCCTTATTTTACATTTGGTCTTTTCATTTGTGAGAGTTGGTTTCTTCATCTATTTATATAGATGATACTGTCTTTTCTTTTAGAGAGTTTCAATAAATTTAGTTTTACGCTTGCGAGAATTGGAATGGAATTGTTAATTGATTACATTGCATGTTGTCAATAGATATCAATTCTCTAGATATGATCTACAATGACATGTACGTATTTTTCATAACAAAATTATACTAGATCCATATATTTTATTCTCAAAGGTTGTATCAAGAAACAACGAGTGAATGAAAGACGAATAAAAAGTACATTAAGAATTAGTTTTCTTAAACGAGAGATTTATAATGTTATTTTAAATCTATAATCATTTGAATTTAATATTTTTTATGATTACTGTATGACTGTTATCAATAAATTTATCTTTTATTTAAAAAAAAACTCCAATGAAACAAAAAGGACAAAAAATAGTATAACAAGATCGCCAAGTTGTGTGATGTCTCTATGTCGGTCATCTCCCTCCGTGTGATAATGGGACGACCGAAGAACGCGCGAGCCTCGACGGTGCTTCCTACGTTGACGTTAACATCACATCGCACCTCAGTCCTAATTTATTCCCTCCTTTTTTTTTTTTCGTTTATATTATTTATTATCTGCTATTTTTTCTTAGAAAAATGTTTTTTTAGAGTCAATGTTGACCCAGCCCAGATTTTGTTCCTTTCTTAATTTGCTGGTTTTGTGGTTTATATTTAAAATTCTTGCATGTTACTTTTCCATGCTTTAATCGATCCCTCCCCAACCACCGTGCTTATCTTGGTTAAATATTTGTAATTTGGAGGTACGCAGGTTTTGATTTAATGATTATAATTAAAATTTAAGTGTATTAGATCTTAGTTTTAATTCCTTTTCATTCATTATTTTATAATTATATTGTTTGCTTTTTGTAACTCGTTTGAACCAAGATTTGTAATTTTGGTCACTTATTGTGTATTTATCTTTTAATAAGTTGTTCATTAATCATTAATGCAATTTTTTAGCTAGCCAACTCGTTTCTTTTACGATTTAGCTAGCCAACTTGTATCTCTTATGATAGATGGAAAGGAAGGATCTCAGTTGCCAATTCCAAGTTGTAAATTAACCAGATTACAAATGGCTAGGATGATAATTTTGAATCATTGCTACAATTTCTTCTAATTATTTTTATATAGAAAGTCAAATCTAAATTGCCAATAAAAAGGCATATTTATAATTTGAATCATGAATAACACAATACAGCTAGAATCAATATAATTTCTATAAATTGTTCATTAATTCATTTATATAAAAAGTCGAATCCAAATTATCAACGGAAATACACTTAATTTATAAAATTTTGGCCACAAAGAACATATATAGTTCTAAATTACAACATAATTTCTATTTGTACACTTCTATTATGTAGAAAGCCAATTCTAAATCTTCAATCAAAGTCACCATTTACAACATACATCGTAACAACAATTCCTAGTCAAGCTACCCATTAAGTGAAAGCATTAATGAATATAATTCTCAGTCAATAACATGCAAATTGATATGATTAATATTGAATAATAATACTACAAAGAATTGAGTAATAAATAATTAGAAGCAAAAATAGGCCAAACCACCTATACGATATTTTATTCATCTTATTTCTTACTGTTGAAGTTTCTTTCTAGGTTTGATGTCGGCGCCCGTCAACATCATGCAAGAACCGCATAAGGCGAACCATTTGAGGTACGTTGATTATAAAGTTCATAGAAACCTTCAATTCCAACAAATTGAGGTGGGTGTGGTTTGATTTTGCTGCCCTTTTTTAGCAACTTGAACCCTAGAAAGTGAAATATAGAGAGAGAAACAGAGAGAGATTGATCCAAGAATTGATATATGTGTGTGCACGTACGTTGACACAAACAAGGTGGCGAACCAAAGAGATCAAGGACGAGATAATGAAAGGGAAAGTGATAATCAAGCTACGACGACAAGCACCAACAGTACTGGACATGTTATTAATAACGAAGAGTTGGGGGTTAATATGACGATGAGAGAGATGTTGGCTCCCATGGCGGCAGGGTTTGACAGAGAAAGAGAGATGTTTGAGATGGTTTCTGCACTTGCTCATGTCATCTCTGGTGGGGGCAAAGATGTAATTTCCTCTTCTTCTTCTTCTTCTTCTGTTTTAGGTCAGATGTCGTCGAAGAGTAGTTCTTCTTCTTCTGGTGTTGGAGTTAAGCGCGGCCGCGATGATGACGGAGGTCTTGGTGGTGGTGGTGGAAGAGGCGGAGGAGATGGAGGAGGAGGAGTTGGTGTGGTGAAACGAGAGGCTTCTTGTTCTTCTTCATATTCATCACTTGATTCAAAAGGTGACATACTATTTACGACTTGTTAGGTTCTAGATATTGCTAGCTAGGAGTATCTTTTCCCTCCCTTATTTGTTTAAATTTTGACACAATGTAATGACAAATATGTGTAAAACTCGTTAAAAATGATTCAATATTTTTATAAATAATATGTATATGTATCTTATAATTTGTCATTTTTTTACTTTTATATTAATCAATTGAATCCCATGTAATCAAAATGAGCATTTCTTTTGCTCATTTGCTATTTCTATCTAAAGACAAAGAGTTGAATTTGTCGTATTTCAAATATGTAATTAATTATTTTAATTTTTTTCAGTAGAACTGGTATGTATACTACAATCATTTTAAATTTACAGTCTTAACTATGAATATTACATAAATTTCTCTTTTAGCATTTGACTAAACTAGATGACAAATGACATGTATGAACAAGTGGACTAGGATTTGAAACTTTTAAGCCAACTTACTTTGACACATTTAAAAGTAGAAACTACTAGCTATGGTAGTTATCAAGGTACGATTAATAAGTTCTTGTGTCACATTAGATGCACAAACTGCCTAATGATATTCTTTTGCTACTTGCAGAGGCACCAAATTACTTGCACCCCACAACACCACCATCACTCACATATTCATCAATCAACTACGAGGCTAATAACCCTACCCAACCCCAACCCCAACCCCTACCCCTACCCCTACCCCAACCCCAACCCCAAGTGGGAGACACTCAAACCGAACCAATAAGAAGAAAATACAGAGGAGTGAGACAGAGGCCATGGGGCAAGTGGGCAGCTGAGATTAGGGATCCCTACAAGGCTGCCCGAGTTTGGCTCGGCACTTTTGACACCGCTGAGGCAGCTGCCCGAGCCTACGACCAAGCCGCTCTTAGATTCAGGGGGAGCAAAGCCAAGCTCAACTTCCCGGAAAACGTCACCGTCCAGAACATTCCGGAGACTTCGACGGCGACCCAGATCACCAGTCCGAGTTCTCTGGCGACCCTTTTGCCCGCTCCTCGGAGGTCCGACCCGTTTGTGCAGAATCAGCATTCGGAGCTCCAGGTAGGGGCAGAGGGCAATTACAGGGATTATTTTGACTATTCGAGGTTAATTACGGGTCAAATTGGTGGAGGAGGTGGTCAACATGGTAGTGGACTTTTGGGTTTATTTGATTGGGATCACATTATTATGTCTTCTTCTTCATCAGATTCTCTTCCTCTTCCTGTTCAAATGGATTCCCCTGTTTCTCTCTCCTCTTCACCACAGCCACAATCTTCCCAACTATTGGGACACCCCATGGTTCAGCGTTTGCCACGTGGAAGTCAGAAGAATGTGCGTGATGATCAAGGTGCATCATCATCTGGGTCATGATGGGTGGGAATTGCGAAATATTTACGAGAGGCTGGTCTTGTTCTGTTTTTGGCTTTTTGCTCTGTTTTCCTCTGTTCCATTCCATTTTGGGGGTTTCCTTTTTTGACTTTGAAAAATAAACTAAATTGTCAAATGAATTAGTATTTTGTTGTATGCCTCGGATTTTTTTGAACAGTAGTTTATCGAGATGTGAAAGGTGCTCACCTCAAGCCATATGTATTAAAATAGTGTAAGAGATGAGTTGTATTAGCAATACAGTGGTCACATGATTGTTTTCAGTTGAGGGAAGTTACTGAGAATAAAATGATGCTAGAGTGTTGCCTACATATTATGGTTGTCCCATTATCTTTCTTTTTTGTTTTGTTTACAATTAGTTGTTAATTATAGATTATTAATTGATTGTTTCAATTACCTGTATTATCTAATCAAATTAGCTATGAGAAATATGATTTGTAAGATTAGTTGTGTCTAAGAAGGCTATTTGGTAAAGCATTGTAATTTTTATTTATTGTGTATTTATTTTTCTTATTAATAAGTTAAAAATTATGCGATGTATTGAATTATCCTTCATTCCCTAAGATACTGGTAAATCTCTATTTTGATCACATTGTGTTCCTCATTAAACTCCTTTTCTCTCCCATTTCTATGTGAATTATGATGAGGGAGGGCAGATGTGGTTCCTTCGATTCATATTGTACTTATGGTGGCAATTTTCTTATTTTCAAGAATCTTTGTTAAGAACATGAGAAATTTGCAAGTATTGATAGGAAGGTAGACCAAGGGGATGTTTTCTAAGGAAGAAAGGAGGTTTGATGAAGATTTGATGGCCAAAAGAACAAGAATGAAGAGCATAAAAAGTACACGGTTGGTCATGCACTAAAGCTCAACTATGCAGAAACTAGGGATGACAAAAGGTTGGGAAAAACCCGTTCCTGCCGGGGCCCCGCTTCGAAGTGGGGAAAGGGGATGGGGCGGAAAATTAATCCCCTCACGGGGGCAAGGACAGGGACGGGGACGGGGACATAGTCTATCCCATCCCCGTCCCCGTTTCCCCATCGGGGATTTATTCTCGTTCCTATCCCCGTCCCCGATACCCCGATTGGGGAAAAATCCCCATCACTGTCCCCACTATTAACTAAAATTATGGACATTGTTGTATTTCATGGTGAAGGATTACTGAACTTTGGTTGTGTTTTAAGCTTTTAGTTTTTGAATTATGGTTATGTTTGACTTACTTAGACTTTGGTTGAATTATTTTGTATAATTTGTGCATTGTTAGATTGATGTTGCATAACTTATTATACTTTAATTTGGTTTGGAATTTGGATTGTAAAATTTGATGAATTTTATTATATTTGTGTTGTATGGAGTTTAGAAGAGCTTGTTGTACAATTAATTGGATTAGGGAGTAGGGTATAGGAATGATAAATGAAGTTTTCATCCAAGAGTTGTAACATAGCTATTACAAGGGAGGAAAAAAACAGCGGGGAAAAATCCTCGTCGGGGATTAAATCCCTGTTGGGAATGGGGATGGAGGGGAATTTTTTCCCCGCTACGGGAAACGGGGCGGGGACGAGGAGCGGGGATCCTAGCGCGGATGAGGACGGGGAATATGCCCCCCGTCCCTGACCCGCCCCGTTGCCATCCCTAGCAGAAACCTGCGAAATTCAACTCTGTTTCTCGAAGCTGTGCACGGGTAGTTGTGCAGAAGTGCACGATCTTACAGTTTGCCGGTTCTTAAAAGTGCATGGGTGCCCCTGCGTTGAAGCACCACGATACTTAAGCAAATTTACGACAGGATTAGAGATATCCTTTTCACTATCTTCTTGTACTTTTCTTTGAGCATTTTTAGGGTTGATTAGGGAAGATATTAGAGACTTTTGAATGTTGAAAATCATCAAATTAGAGAACAATGATTGACTACTTCTATTTGAGTTCAAGTTTGTTTCTCAATTCTCTCTTCTTATTTTATTGTTGCTTTTTCTAGGTTTTTGTGTTAATCATGTTCATTAATCTAGGGTTTGCTATTGTTCTTCTGGATGTTATTACTGGCTAAAATTTTCAACTTGGGCTGGGATTAATGCTGATTATGTCTAGATAATCATGAATTAGCCCTCGAACTTGTTTACTTCATACTGGCATCACTTGAATTTTGCTAAGATTATCACTTGTTTACTTCATGTTCGTTAGTTAGGGTTAAGAGGAATGTTGAAAGACGGAACCTTTACCTAGTGTGACCTATTAGACAATTAGGTTTTTAATATGAAAATAATTGGCATTCTAATTGGGAATTGATGTTGTTTACTTTGTAATCTTTTGACCTATAATTCCATGAAGATAGGTGATTTTGATTCCAGGATTAGTCTTTGACCCTTGAATGAGGGAGAAGATGAGCTTAATTATCAATTATTCTATTCATGATTTTAATTTGAATAAACTTGATAAGGGTTAGTAAATGGTTTTTTAGTATAATCGTACCATTATTTCCAACATGAGTGTGATTTCTGAATTATATCACTTATTTTTTATTGCGATTTTTAGTAGTTAACCCAATCCTAACGTCTATTTGGCCTAGATTAAGTGTTTAAATTAATTCTGTGATTGAAAACAAGTTCATTGCGGATATGATATACACTTGACGATTGCTAGCAACAGTTACATTGCAAACTTGTGGTTTCTACTCAACAAATATTAATGTAGCATAAATAAGTTAGATAATTTAGTTGGATAGAAGTAAATTCAATTCAATTTAGTTCCCAAGAAAAGTTCAGTCCAATAGAAATAAGTGATCCCCCTAAAAAAACAAAAATCCAATTGACCGTTTACCAAACACACATGATCTTTATCATATACACTCAATGACATTAAAATAGGTCAATTCAAGTGATTTAACATTTATCTTGAATAAGGTCCCGGGTTTGAGTCCTATGAATAGAAAAAAATTGAAGATGAAAAAAATAAAATCATCGGATGACCATACAGTCTAAATTGATTCTCGAAACAATATATTTCCTTCATTTCTCCTTACTTTTCAACTAAAAATACTAATTTTCTAGACACTATATTATATAGTAAAATGATAAATTGAATAGATAATAAGGGCATGTTCTTTTTCACAATAAGATATAGTTGTAAGCTGCAAGAAAATATAAAAAGTTATAAGAAACTGTAAGGAGCTGTAAAAAGTTGCAAAGAGTTATAAGAAGATGTAAGAAGCTGTAAGAAGATGAAAGAAGTCGTAAGCAGATGTAAAGAGTTGTAAGAAGTTGTAAGGATAGATGTAAAGAGTTGTTAAATTGTTAAAAAGTTGTATAGTATAATTTGTAGACATGTGTGCATATTATTGGTGTTTAATGTATGATTTATGAAATAATGTGTAAATATTAGTTATATTATGAAATAAATTTGATACCATCAATAAACAAATTATTTCTTAATATTATTGAAACGCAATTTGTTTCTTTTACAATAAACGTTTTGGATGAGAAACAATGATATTAAAATAATAGACTTATTGAAAATAAACCTTTAACCAAGTAAATTAAACAACAATAAAATATATTAAACGCTACAAATTTTTTCAATCAAAATGCCCTGCATTAGAGGTGATTTCTTATATTTACATTAGTTTGATCTTCCAATAAGTAAAATATAACAAAAATATAAAAACAAAATTTTCTCACAAAATTGAATAGGATTCTTAAAATGAAATCCTATTTTAAGTAAATAATTTTAAATGTAAATGTCTTATTAATATATTATTACTAAGGAATTTTATAAATAACCCCTTTAAACATTCAGAAATAATGCTTAAAATAGGAAAATTGTACTATCATATTAGACAACCAAAAATTGAAAATTACTTTCCAAAAAAAGAGCAAAAGATAGAAAATTAAATTGACCGACAGAATGTCTCAAATGAGATAGGAGTAGCAGCTTGAGATAATCATTTCTTGTTGTACTCTCCATAATTTATTATTCTGCATAACAAGCGCATATCAATCTCAGTAAGTGAGTCAAATTTGGAACGACCACCAAATATTTAGTCCTATAATGACAGCAACAAAATTAAATTGCCATGGATAACCTTAAGGATGAAATAGCTGTAATGCTTTGGTCCCATATAATTTGAGAGTTTTTATACATGATTCAGACTTAAACCTGGACGTAAACTTTGTATTATAATTTTTAAATGATGTTTACTTATTTCATCTATAATAACATATAATGTTCATGTCGAAACTCAAATATGATTTATGTCATTAAATTATGTTTTTACGTTTATATAAAGGTTGTGTTCATAGCATATTCACAAATTCTGTATATTGATAGTACAATAAAAAATATATACGTATTCATGTAATTACTAGAATAAAAATAAATCTATATGGGATGTAAGAAGATGTAAGGATATGTCAGAAGATGTAAGAAGATGTAAGAAGATGTTAGAATTATGTTAATGATGTAAGGAGTTGTAAGGAGATGCAAGAAGTTGTAATAAGCTGTAAGCTGTAGCAAAATCCTTCAAAATGCAAAACAGAACAGAGCCTAAATTGCTAGTACGTATCAACTAGTACAATTATTCATTTTTAGGTAGTGTCTGGTTTGAAGGAAGATGGTTTTTCCGAAAATTCATTTTTTGTGGAAAATGGTTTTCCAAGGAACATAAATTTTCATGCCATATTTCTATTATTGGGTATAAGATAAATCATTTTCCATGAAAAAGAGGAAAAACGTTAAGTGAATTGTTTAAATTACGAAAATATTGACCCAATGGTCGTAGACTCGTAGTTGAGATAAATGTTGACCAAATGAAGGAATTTTAAACTTAAAATTCATATTTGAGGTTTTTTCAATACTTGCTTTTGGATAATCAAGTTTTAATCTAAACAGCCAAAATTATTTTAGTGACAAAAAATATCAACTGAATTGTTTAATTGGCGAAAAATGTGGATTAAATTATCGTGGCAGAGAAAAATGTTGCCAAATGAAGGAATGTCGTACTGAAATTCTGAATTTAAGCTTATTTTAATCTTTCATATCCGATGATCAAGTTTCAACCTAAACTATTGAAATTATTGTAGTGGTAAAAAATATTGACTGCACTGTTTAAGGAGCAAAAAATATCGATTGAATTGTCGTTGTAGAAAAAATGTTGACCAAATGAAAGAAGATGAAGCTTAAAATTTGAATTTGAGCCTATTTCAATATTTTCTATTTGATGATCAAGTTTTGATTGAAACCATTGAAATTATTTTAGTGTCAAGTGGACTGCATTATTTTATTGGCAAAAATATCGATTAAATTGTCGTGGTGGAGATAAATGTCAATTAAATGAAAGAAATTTGAGCTGAAAATTTAGATTTGAGTTTATTTTAATTTTTTTTATCGGATAGTCAAGTTTCCATCTAAACTATTGAAATCGAATTTTACTCCTAAATTTCAGCTGATTATATTATCAAATAGTTGAAAGAAGAAAAATTAATTTCCTATCTTCTCAAAAAGAAAATTATTTTCCTCCATTGGGAGGGATTATTGTAACACTCCAAAATAAACATGTTTCACTGTTTGCAGTTTATTAAATAATCCTCTTGATTAAATGCGATAATAAAATGCGAGGAAATTAATAATATGGCTTAATTAAATAATTAAATATGATTTAGGGTTGGGTTATTATAATTGTTTTTCTTAGAAAATAGGTTTTAATCCTTGATTGTGCCAAACAATAGAAAATTGAAAAATCATTTTTTGAAAAAATTACTTCCCCCAACCAAACACTACCTTAATGGCGGAATGGTGGGCTATACTCATACAAAGTCATTTAACGTTATAGAAAATTCAAAACTTTTAGAGGCTAAAATGCATTTGACCAGTAATTTTGAAATTTTCCCTTGGGTCAACCATTGGGTGGATGAAACTTTGACGGGGTGATATTTAGTAATTTAAGTTGAGCGGGTTGATCACATGAGAATCCTAACTTATGACAAAAATTTATTTTGTCAACCATGGGATTGTTAAGAGATTCACTGGTCAGAATTGAGTGAAATTCAGAGGACGTAATTTTCGATGGGGAAAGGAGTTGGTGCAAAAGATTGAAAGTCAATGCTATGCTGCAAACTCAACGGTATGCAGTTGACTACCTTTAATGGGGACCATTTTTTATTTTTTTTTGGGGGGGTGTTATTTAATGCATTTTGTTATATGCACTCAGGAGCTTGTGTTCCTGGTACCGATGTTGATGGCCAACTTAGCAAAAAATGCCATGTTTATTTGTTTTTTAGTTTTTTTATCTTTTTTAAAACAGAATGCGGTTACTTACTTGACTTATTCCTTGTTTTTCTATTTAATAAATTTTACGTTTTTGGTGGATTGTCAAGAATGGCTTTATGTGTGAAGGCAATTGACGACTCCAATCCTTCGTCATCACCATGACCATCGTCATCGTCTTTATCATCCTCATCGCCATTATTATCATTATTTTGTTTCATGAAATTGTTATACTTGGGATTAGCATAGAATTAGCCTCTATTGTAAATTTGAATATTATTATCACATGCTATTTTTAAAGTTACTTAACATTAAATCAGGTTTTGTTTATGTTTTAATTATCATCATTTACTAGGCATGAGAATGCTCGTCATATTGTTCATTGAACGTCTTGATAAAGTTAACTAAAAATAAAATTTTTCTTCACTATTTGTCGTGAGGTTCTTCACCAAGGCAGATCAATTTGCTCATTTATTATTTTGGTAATGTTCATAGAGATAATTATTTACTCGTTAGATACATCGATAATGTTAACTGAACATATCCAGCCAATTGCCTACATACTAGTAGCTACTGGCTTCATAAATCCTGTGTTATCACTTAATTAACCAATATTTCTAAAGTTGTTATTTTTAGTAATATTCACTTCCAGAAGTCTTATTTTTTATTTACATTAATATTAATTATCTATTGTTCGTGTCTTTCATATCTTTTGTTCATAAGACTTGTTTTGCTTATCACCAAAACTAAAATTCATCATGAATGTTGTTAAATTTCTTCGTCATGTTTAGAAAAATAATAACTTGAATGGGATTTCAATTTAATTAAAAAAATCCAATGAGATCTATTATAATGAACATTGGCAACTGATTCATGGAGCAAAGCCAATTTTACAATGTACAATTTCCGTATGTCATATGAACAACAACTAATTTACCAAAATAGTAGTAATTAAACTTGATTTGAAGATTGAACTAAATATATTGACTCAATGAACAATTTTAAACGTATATAGTCAATATAACTTATTTGATTATAAAGTGAACGGAGCTTATTGAGCTAATGAAATAAGCAAATGAGATAGTAAATGAATTCATCTATGAGGATATACATTCAAAGCGGGACAACAAACAAAGGAATGTTTGACAAACGTGTATCCAAGAGCATGGACTGGACAAAATGAACAATATTAGAGGAATTCAACTTTGATGTATAAACTAGGGGTGTTCATCGGTTCAGGACCGGACCGGACCGGCTGAACCGAGGGCCGAAAATTTGCCAGACGGTGGACCGAGGACCGGACCGATCTGGAGTCGGTCCGGACCGGACCGGACCGGTTAGAACTCGGACCGGACCTGACCCGACCGAATCCAGACCGGTCCTGTCTCTATTTCTCTCTATTTCTCTCTATGGCCTGAACTCAACTCCAAACCCACAAGCTCTTTCTCAATACAATGCTCCACCACCATCACCTCACCTAATAGACTATCAAGACCATCAACCAAACAAGAATTTCATACACACTAAAGTACCACATATGAATCAAGAATCCAGGCAATGGGGGTTACAGGGCTGGCATTAGAACAAACTTGAAGGTTTTCTGTGAGTCTGTAACTGTGAGAGTGAGTTAAACATCATTCCATCGTTTATTCAAGCACCCAACTTCAAAATCAAGTCACCAAACCATTGCAATTTGCAACAAAGCGAATTAACATCTCTAAAGTGAAAACCCTAGAAAAAAATTCACACAAAACCCTAGAAAATTCGAATTGCAAACCAAAATAATACAATAAACAACTCCAAGCATACCTCAACCAAATTACACGCCACACCGGAAGGAGGAAGTCGCAGGCCGTGGGAAGGTGGAGAGGAGAGCAGATCGAGCTCCAGGCAGTCACTCAGAGACGAGAGGCAGAGCAGATCGGGGCCACCGGGCGAAGCACACACTCGAGAGGGAGGGCAGAGAGCGAGAGCTGAGCGAGGAGAGACGAGAGATTGAGCCGAGAGGAGAAGAAGATGACTGGTGGAGTGGAGAAATGAGAATGCAGAATGGAGAAGACTCGAGAAGAAGTGCGAAATCAGGAAAGTGAAAGAAGAAGAAGAAAGGGCAACACTGCAAGCAACGGGTTAACCGGGGGAAAAAGGGGCAAAAATTAACGCCAATCGATCCGGTCCGATCCATTGACCGGTCCGGCCGGTCCGAACCCGGACCGGATCGAAGACAGAAATGGACAGGATCGAGGACCGGACCAAAACACCTCGTTCCGGTCCGGTCCGGTCCCGGACCATTTAATGAACACCCCTAGTATAAACTAAGTAACCTAATGAATAATACTCAGTTACATAGTGAACAAGGCTTATCAAAGGTGAGTTACACGTCCATGTACATATATTTTTCATTTGCTATGGTTGTCGTAGGATCTGGGAACTTCGTTATATTGGTAAAGCAAAGTAACAGCATCGTACTTTGCTTATCATTGGTAGGTTGCTTGACGTCAAGCTTGCAAAAGAAAAGGTAAAATAAAGGTTCAGTGAACAATGACAACAATTGGGTGGGTGAAATTGTTAGTGGCTTGGGATACTTATCGATAGGTTGCATGAAGAACATACCTGATAATAGCCATAGAAACTAACTAACCAAAAGTGAACATATCATAATTGTCCAATGAACAATAATATGATTTAGGATTTAGAATGTAAGCTTTATTGCATTAAGTAAACATCATTCCATTAGAATTGTGTGTGGAGATTTGTTTATTAATCTCATACGACAATAACTTGAAATTTTTACATTGAAGATATTGAACTAGTCAATCCATTTATTTATTTATTTTCCTGAATTGGAGATTCTTATATTAATTGCAATTAACTCAAAGGAAGACATTAAAAGAAAGAAATTATGTACTATTATATTAAGGTTTGACAGACAATTATTGTAAATGAAGATAGTGAAGTTCTTCGATTTGCAAGTCTATTCTCCCGAATTTACTAGCAATTTCTGAATATTTGTAGTGAAGAGAAAGAAAGAGAGAAGGTGCACAAAAGAGAAAGAAAGAGGAGAGAGAAGAAAGCATAGTGGGAGAAAGGAATTGATCAACGTGCAGTGGGGAAGTAGGTTTTATCTTTTTTTTTTGGCCCTTAAAAGCCCATGCCAACATGTAATATTGCTGCTTGCATGGACCTGGGAATATGTATTCCTAGGTGTATATAATAGGTATTGGTTATTTAAAGTTTAAGATCATTTCTTCAAAGTTCTAGAACCTCTAATATTTGTCGTAAAGCTTGTCATTATTTTATATGTATGTTAATTTACATGAATTGTTAGATGATATCATGTAATCTAATTGAGATTCAAGTCATTTCAACCCACTTTAAGTCATCAATTAAAAACCAAATTAGAGTGTTTCTATTTTTTGTATGAAACAAATACAAATATTGCAGCCATTTGAGTTAAAATGAATATGAATTTAATTCATTATAATTTTTTATTTTATTTAATTTAGACTTGAAATTCATCATTACAGAGTGTTAATAGAAGTTAGCAATATATAGTGTTGCTTGATATAACATGCCATCTCATAATAAACTTTCATGAAATGACTTCACCTAAGACAAAGTAATTAATATTGGTGTTAAGGGAACTAGGAAATTGTATATTTAGAGAATTATATCTCTAGATATATTTTATAAATTTAGATAAGATTTTGTGCTCTACTTTATATCAAAGGGACATCCGTTTTGGGATATTGCTTCAAGCATGCAATGATCTCATTTTGTTTGCCTTTTGTGATTCAGACTGGGGCGCATGTCTCCTTACTAGATGCTCCTTAACTGGGAATTTGGTGACTCTTGGAGGATCATCTGTTTTATGGAAGACCAAAAAGCAAGTAACCGTCTCAAGATCATTCGCCGAAGCTGAGTATGGTTCTACGGCTACTGTTACTAGTGAGTTAATTTGGCTGAAGTACGTCCTAGCTTCCTTGGGCATATTTCATAAGTAGCCCATGCACTTGTTTATGATAGTCAAGCTGCACTTCATATCGCCAGAAATCCTATCTTCCATGAGCACACAAAACATATTCAAATTGATTGCCACTTTGTTCGTGAAAGGTACAAAAACTTGTTCATGAATTTCTTAGTGAAAATTTAACAGCCGTGAGCGTACGACTTTTGTCGTAGTACTTGAGGGTTGATTCACATGGATGAAATTGTGAAATTAGTTACCAAAATTTTCATTGAAATTATTCCACAAATTAGCAGACTCAATAAACAAGATTCATTCATGAAATTGTTAGCCATTCTATACTTTGCAAATAATCGAGCCAAAGTAAGAAGAAAAAAACTGTAAATAATTTCAACCCATCAACACTTAGCCGCAATTATTTCATCAACTTGAACAAACGAAGCAGAGGAAAGCGAAGACAGGCACATAGCAGAGCAATCGAACCCAAAAGCAGCAGAGCACACCAATCTAAAACAAGAGAAGTGAACTTGAACGATTAGAATCTAAATTGAACGACTTTGATCTTAAAACTGTAATCTATGGCTAAAATAAACAGCATACAACCGAAGTACATCCAAACAGAACCCAAGCCCAGATTTCGAATTGAAAAAGAAATGAAAATCCTGAAAAACGAAAGTTGAAAAACTCCAGGAATTCGTTCCCTCTAGCATCTGCTCGCCTCCCCTCTTGCTCTTAATTGAGAATGCAAAACAGAATCGAAAATCAAAGTATCCCACTCGAATTTAATTGAATCAAAGCCAATTACATCAACCGGACAGTTCTAGAGAACGAGATCTCAAATCGAAAACAGAATGAAAAGCAAAAACCGGAAAATCCGTAAAACTAAGCTACCCCCCCAGTCTCTCTGTTCTTCGGCCTCCATTAAAGCCACCATAGAACCGGCCCGAAACCTGTTGATTGCCCTCCATTAATGCCATGGTAACCGCCACGTCCGTGATGGAGAAGACGATAATGATGAGGATGACGGATAACGGCCAAGACTGTTATAGACCAAACAGGAGAACTCATCCCAAATGACTAACCTATTAGGTGAGAGAGCCTATTTGATCTATAAACCCCTCATCATTTGCCCATAAAACCGATGTGGGACAAGTCCCATATCTTGCAATTGGTCCAATCGGTAACATTTGACCCCCTTAAGTGCCAACGTCCTCGTTGGTCATGGCTGGCTTTCCCAGGCCACCACTCCGTGGGCCACCACTCGGAGTTCTCGTTGATCACGGCCACGTTGGTCACGGCTGGCTCTTTCCCAGGCTCTTTCCCAGGTCCTCGTTGGTCACGGCCACGTTGGTCACGGCTGGCTCTTTCCCAGGCCACCACTCCGAGCCGTGACTAGACCACCACTCCGTGTTGGCTCTGATACCAATTGTTACAGACCAAATAGGAGAACTCATCCCAAAAGACTAGCCTATTAGGTGAGAGAGTCCATTTGATCTATAAACCCCTCATCAGTTGCCCATACAACCGATGTGGGACATGTCCCATACCTTGCAATTGGTCCAATGCGTAACACGGACTTGATGAAAATGGGTAATGAATGACAATGACTGAGGAAGGAGAGAGAGAGGGAGAGGGACCATGGCCGCTTCTGTAGCGGAGAAGATGAAGAAGCACCGACCTTTGGCTTCGATCTGTTGGGCAACTGAGGAAGACGACGGGCAATCAGAAAGGGAGGGCAACGGACCCGGCTCACGTGATTAATGCGTGATGCTTAAGTGAGAACTGAGAAGCAGGGCAGAATTTCATTTGGGCGGCCAAGCAGCGAGGAGGCAAGGAGATGGCCGAACTGGGCTGGCCCAGAAACGGAGAAAAGAGCTGCCGCGTCATGTGCTTGCCACGTGAGCTTCAAGTGAGGAGGAAGAACCTGCAGGCTGGACTGGGCAAGGCGCGAACTGGGCCTTTTATTGGTGGTCCGAGAGAGAGATAGAAATGGAGAGCGCGGACTGGGCCTGGAAGATTGGGCTCACGCCTTGGACTCCGGTCCAGCTTTTTCCCCAATTCCTCATTTGAGCTCATTATTCATTTCTTTCTCATATTTTTTTCCAATTCCTATAAAATAAACAAACACATATTAAAATCTTAATTTAATAATTTATTTTGAACAATTATTAGATCATAAAAGGATATAAAATATTATAATTTTTGGTTTAACAGTATCATTCCGAAGAAGTTGGTCATAATAACGTGCCCTCTAAGACCTAGCCAACAGACATTTCATCAAGACATTTAGGAAGAGTCAGTTTCAGTATCTACGCAGCAAGTTGGGCATGACAAACTTGCATACACCAACTTAAGGGCGAGTGTTAAGGGAATTAAAAAATTGTATATTTAGAGAATTGTATCTTTAGATATATTTTGTATATTTAGATAAGATTTTGTGTCTTTTCTAATATCTAGCAACTGCCCACCAAATTAGGATAGCCTAGGGTTTGTTATGCATGTATATATTTCAAGTTATATTGTATGTTTATGACTCAAGGAAATGCACAATATTATTCACGCCAAGTATCTTACTTCACCCTTTAAGTTTTCACGGCTCAAGGAAATACCTGACAAACTGCTGTGGTCGAGAAAAAAGATGCTTAGCGTGAATAATGTCATGTATTTCCTGGAGCCATAAACGTACAACATGGCTTGAGATATATACATGCATAACAAACCTTAGGCTTACCTAATTTGGTAGGCAAGTTGCTAGGATTAGGGAAGACACAAAATCTTATCTAAATATATAAAATATATGTAAAGATACAATTCTCTAAATATACAACTTAATAATTCCCTTGACACTCCCCCTCAAGTTGGTGCATGTAAATTTGCCATGCACAATTTGCTACGTAGATACTGAAATTGACTCTTCCCAAGTGTCTTGGTTAAAATGTCTACTGGCTGGGTCTTGGAGGGCATGTAATTAAGATCAAATTCTCCATAATTGTACCTTTCACGAACAAAGTGACAACCCATTTTTAATGGGGTTGAATGATGAGTCGTATGCCACAATCCGAACCTAAATTCTTGCGCTTGATCCCCTTCCCCCTCTTGACAAAATATTCAACATGAACCAATAGGAAGAAACTCAGCTCCAATACTATGAAAACTTAAAGGGTGAAGGAAGACTCTTGGCATGAATAATTTCGTGTATTTCCTTGGGTTATAAACGACAACATGAGTTGAAATATATACATGCATAACAAACCCTAGGCTACCCTAATTTGGTGGGGAAGTTGTTAGAAATTAGGAAAGATACAAAATCTTACCTCAATATTTAGGAAAGATACAAAATCTTATCTAAATACACAAAATATATCTAAAAGTACAATTCTCTAAATATATAATTTCCTAATTCCCTTAACAACAGGGAAGACACAGGAGCAGAAGAAGAGCAGTGCCAGTATAACTTGTGAGGGCTCTCTGATTAGCCCAAGCTGGAGGACATTGAGTCTTTGAAATTACACCCATCGGTTAAAAACCCACTGTTAGAGCATACTGATTATTCAGCAACATAATAAACATTTTATCCCTAATGCTTTTGTGCGCATAGAACATGTGACTTGGGAGTGTATGCCCACTATACATGCTAGATATCCAACAAATCTTGGCAGCATGAAAGAACAAGGTGAAGATATGAAGGAAAACAGGAGAGTTCCTGGATAACGTAGAACAACTGTTACAACATTCAAATGATAAGAGCACAGTTCTTCATGCCCCAAGTTTTTTTTTAAAAAAAAAACATACAAGCTAAAGATGAACTAATCGAAGTAGTCGTATAAACTTAGAGAGCCACATTGTTCTTAAGGTCACCCCAATTGCAACAGTAGTGCTTTGGGCTTCTTCCACTTCCACTTCCCCTTTATTCTACTTCTCTGGCTTCTAATTCTCCAAGATTTAAGACTTGCCTAAGCAAAGGGTGTCTTGCAAAAGTCTCACATTTTGCAGGTGGACAGGGAGTTGGCCACGTCAATGACAAAACGATAGCGCACATCAGACTTAGCAAGCCGTTCCATAGCAGTGTTTATCTCTTCCATCTTGATGAGTTCGATGTCTGCAGTGATGTTATGCTTTCCGCAGAAGTCTAGCATCTCCTGTGTCTCCTCAGTTCCTCCAATGTCACTGCCTCCAACAAGTTTTCGACCTGCCAGGTGCCCAATTAATTGGAAAACTATTAAGCCATGTGAGCTTTCTCATGCAATTCCGACTAGAGAATGCGTTATGCAAGCATGAGGGTCGGGGCATTATACATTCTGACCAGAATGTGCATTAAACCTATGACAGCTTAACTAGACCTAGCAAACAAGTTGTTCATGACAGCATATCGGGGTACGGGCGATTTCATGTTTGATTAAAAATGGATTAATGGAGTATCTAGACTTGTTGCAACGAGTTCAAGTAGATGCTGAAGGAAACACAATTGACATTGGTGAGGTAAATTTCGATCAAGCTCAGCTTGCCTTACTTTAGATTTGAGTTGGGCTCAACGAGCTTAGAGTCAGTGTAGGACAATCAAGGTGTGGGATTAGACGCTTTCAAATACCGCTTATTGGGAACAAAAGTGTAGTAGAAATTCAACCACACACATACGCACCATAAGAGAAGGAATGATGCATAATTTTTAACGTGGAAAACCCCTCGACATTGGGGGGAAAAACCATGATCGACAATAGCCAATAAATGCACCATAACAGAAAAGATAGATTACAACTTGGTAAACTCAGAATACTACATACTCTCGTTCTGTTCTAACTAGTGCTTGTCACCCACTTCTCACGAGTCCATCTTCCCCTCTCCACATGGCACATGCTCTCCCCCTGCTCAGGGTTTAGGGTACACCGGAGACATCCTGCAATTATTCGACCTCGCACATGCAATTCTCACATCTCATAACCCCACCTTGGTTAAAAAGATCCCTCGCTCATTTTATAGGATACTTCACATATGCCCGACTCCTATTTATTTACAGGGAAACTGCCTTGAGCCCTATGGATCATTTGTCCAAGTTGCACACTTTTATAGATTTCAATGGGAGACTTCAAAGAAATAATATTTCCTAACGAAAAAGTAGGAGGCCCCACCCTGAATCATTACCAGCACACACAACGTAATGTTTTGAACTACCTCAAAGTACTAGCAAATATTTAGATAAATATAATAAGAATTGCTTGCCTAAAAGTAAAGGTGGACTGGGGTTACATTAAACGGACGCCGTTAATAAGTATTTCAATGTAAACTCACTTGAAAAATTCTCATAGATGCACCCACTCTACAGGTCCAGTCTATGAGGACAAAGCACTTGTACAACTGTGATTTTCTTAGCTATAAACGAAAGAACACCGATTCGCCAGTATAAAAAATATTATATAGAGTCGAGATCTCCTCAAGAAAGGTATTATTTAGAAGATAGGAAAAGGAAATCATATTTCTTTTTGATTTGATAATTGGATAAAGAACAAGAATTTAGCATAGACAATGGAAATAGATGAGGAAAACATTCCATTTCCTAATGCCAAAGTCTGTGATTTCATTATGTAATAGTCAGAATGGAATATCCCCCATCTTAGGTTAGTCCTCAATGACCACCCCATTGTTTAGAAATTTCAGGGCATTTCGATTATTCATAAGATAGAAGATTCCTTTTGATAGGAATTGCATAGTTCTGGGAATTCTACACAAAATTTGCTAATTAGATAGCCCACGGCGTCCAACCCCATAAAACATCTAAATAGTCTTTCAATTGGATCAGAAAAATTTAACACTATGCCTAAATTTGTAGTCTTTCTATAGGAACTATGCCATACAACTTTACCGCTTAGAGGTATACTTTTGAATTTTGATCCAGTGTGCCTCTTATGCCACGATGATGTTGATTATTCAGAACACCTATTTTGAGACTCCCAAATAGTTAATAGAGTTAGGAAAGCTGCCCATAATCATCAATGGTTTACACTCAGTATTTTCCCGGTTGGATGCCAAGACGATACAGCTGGGTAGGATCCAATCCTCCCACAACCCTAAGCCAAAACAAAGGTTTTTGCTTCTATTGTGTAGCATCCGAAAATCTAGGAATGTAATGGTCTTAAAAAGTGAAATATTTAAGGCCCCTGGCCCTCTAATCGGGCAACAAAACTAGTGAGGAGTAGAGAATCTGAACTTGTATGTCGGTTTATTGATTCAAGGGGCACCTTCTACCTTAATTCATTTCATGAGGTGACACTCCCCCCCCCTTCTTGGGTTCGTCAAATTCAAATTTGACGGATCGCTTAACAATTCCTCAGCAGCAGAAGGTTTCCACTTTCATCGTTCAAGATTGGACTGATCGACTACATAGGGC